>SNQJ01S0024980.1:218410-234631 GCA_010110895.2 Picea sitchensis
CCTGAATGATGGTCGTACTGCAGCTCTATTCCTCTTCAACCACATCATAACTCATTGTGATGTACCACGTGCCATTGTCACTGACCATGGTGCACACTTCAAAAACCAGATGATGAGCGAGTTACATATCAAATTGGGTTTTCGCCATGAAAACTCATCCTCCTACTACCCTCAAGCGAACGGACAAGTTGAGGCTATCAATAAAGTCCTAAAAACCATGATCCAACGCATGGTAGGGGAAAACAAAACATCGTGGCATTTACAATTGTTCTCCGCTCTCTGGGCCTATCGTACTTCTGTGAAAAATTCAACTGGATTTACTCCTTTCCAGTTGGTCTATGGCATTGAAGTCGTCCTACCAATCGAGTGTGAGATTCCATCACTAAAACTGAAAGTAGAACTCCTGCCCCATACTTCTGTTGAAGAAGAATGATTCTTGTATCTATCCAAATTGGATGAAACACGTCGTGATGTTGCTCTCGCCAATGAGGCACATCAAAAGAGAATAAAAAGTCAATACGACAAATCCGTCCACCCTTGGGCTTTCGCAGAAGGAGACTTAGTCCTTGTTTACGACCAAGCTCACGATAAATTAGGGACAGGAAAGTTAGAACCTATGTGGCATGGTCCTTACATCCTGAAGCGTGTTCTACACAGAGGTGCCTACGAATTAGTTGACCATGATGGAATTTCCCTGGGAGAGCCCTGAAATGGGATTTACCTTAAAAAGTACTATGCCTAGATCACCTAGCATTTGTACTTTGTACATTATTGTATTTTAGTTTGGTGTGTCTATTTCTTTCGCGTGCTCAAGTCTTTATCGTTGCCACTCATGACTGTGCCTGTGTTTTCATGCGCAGATAACGTCTTCCTTTCCTATCTTTTTTGGGTTTGCGGATGGCGCTAGCCGACATACCCGGAATATTGCTTCGGCAGCATGGGTTATTTACCAGTTTGACGAGGTGGTGAGTTCAGGAGGTATCTTCTTAGGACCAGCAACCAAAAATATGGTAGAATATCACGCTGTCATCGGACTGTTGACCCAAGCCTCCTCTCTAGGTATCTCTCGTATCATTATTTACTTAGACTCCCAACTCATGGTTTGTCAACTCAACTGTATCTACGTTATCCGTAGTCCTATCCTGCTATGTCTACACTTACAAGTTCATCGTCTTGAACGAATGTTCAATTACATTGAATATAGACACATTCCAAGAGAATCTAATAGTGTTTCGGATTCATTAGCTAATTATATCATGGATCAGTATCTTGCCCACATATAAGATTCAAGGAAAGCAAAATTGTACATTACATGTAAATTAAAACACATCACATACATCATCAAGTACAAATCACTGTCATTGTAAAACTCGAAACCGTATATATATATGTATATGGCGTGAATGAAATGTTTGCATTACATCGAAAAGTATGTAGAAGAGAAAAATATTGGGTCTATCCACCCATACAACGTTGCCTGACAAGGCATACAAAATATGATCACCAGAGAGACTCTAATCTCCCCGCACTACATTGTGTTGCGAGTAACACATCACCACATGCACTACGTACCTTAATAGAGAATTGATATTCTCTGGTACTCCCACAGTGTGCCTCTGCATATGTAAAGGCACTTCCCCCCTCTGCAGAGGAGGGATGCCCATCGTAAGGCCTTGGAGGTTTCTCTCAACCTCCCGGAGACCTACTACTGGTACTGCTGGATCTAATGCGACCGAGACACCTCCACGACGTCCTGGTATCGGTATATCATCCAAGCGCACTGCTCCCTTGTCTGCATGTTGGAAACAATACATTTGTTAAAACTCTTCTACATACCCAAAAAAATATATATATACATCAAAAACTTAAAAAACAAAAACAAAAACTAGACAAGGTATGGTTCAGTCTCTTACCTGAATCATCCCAATCTTCCCCTGCGGGCAAAATCAAGTCCATGCTCCCGTAGAAATATACCGCAGCATAAGGGAAGTCCTCTATCCAAAGGTACTGTCGTCTCAGCCAGGCAAAGAAATCGCCAGTGAAATGGAACTCTGACTCTGATACTAGCCTTGGAGACAGACTAGTCCACCCCTCCATCCTCGGTTCGTCCACTGGTCGCACCACCAATGCTATCTGAGGCTGCATCTGGGGGATGCGCTCCAGAAAAAATGAGACCAAAAATGAGCCATAGCCAAATTGCTTCTATCCAGTCCTGCATTGTGAGATCTGTTCCTTCACATTTTGAAGGAACGTTGCACTCCAGTTGAACAGTGTTGGCTCCAAACACTGAACACCGTAAGCCACCTGCGATCTTGATGCCAGATGAGCACTAGTGCTGCCTGTCACACTCGTGATAGCAAACAATATAGACCGAAGGGGCAAATCTCGAATATCCTTGATAGGGATTCTACCCCCTACCAGTCTTGCTCCTGGGATACAGTGACGTGCCAGATACATGTCCACTTGCTCGGGTAGCGCCCTCTGCCCAGTAAAAGATATGGGGACCCCTATTTTCAAGAGGCCTGTTAGAAAATATACATATTCTAACTCAATGGTTAAAAGTTGTGTGCCGATACGGAATCCTTGTTCTGCAACATCCCAAAGGCCAATCATATGCTCGAGCAATAAGATCTCTCTCTTCATTTTCTGCAACTTGAAGAATTTGAGCAAGCCACAAGCTCGCAGAGCAGCCCGTGTACAAGGACTCAGCAAGGTGGCTAAGTCATCCATCTCATGTTCCCTCTCTTTCCATTCAATCATGATTGTCAAAGTTACCTACAAAACAAAAAGAAATAAAGAAATTCATTATTTCCACGTTTTGGCAATTTTGGCAATTTTCAAAAGCAATTTAAAACATGAAATAAGTTGCCCACATAAATTAAAAGTAACCACGCACTCTTTTTAACCACCACGCCCTCTCTTAAGCATTTAACATTTATCAAATAATGATAAAAACGTTTTAAAAATTCAAAACGACTTTGGGGGATGCGTGGGCACTTGGGAAGATTTTTTATGAGTTATTTTACCAAAAATGACCTATCCAATTGACCACAAGGGTGTTGACATCTTAACCATCCTTCTCTAAAGTGTTTTTTGTAAAATAATTCCCCTTTTCCATTAATTTTTAAAAGAGTCCGATTTGGTTCTATTTGGGGCGACTTAGGGCTTCACATTTTAATTAAATCACGTCGTTAAAATGAATGGGAAACCATGCAATTGAAAGAGCAAGAGATGGACACCTACCTGGTCCGAATGACAAGAAAAATGATGAACCGTAGCTCCGGCAGCGAGCAAAACAAGATCTGCTTCAAAACAAGATTCTCCACTATTCCAAAATCTTGCAAAATGAAATGGTAAATGAATTTTCAATCAATTGTTATTTATAAATTTTCATTTTTGCATAAGGTATGGTCATTTATGGGTTTCTCTAATAATATGTTGGTTTCACTAATCCCTGATTTGTAGTTCTGGCATCGTAGGTTTCCTGGCAGTCCTGATGGATTATTCACCTTGTCACACTTATGAGCACAGTCTTAGTTCGTTCTCGAGCTCGATAATATGAGAACGTAATCGGGTAAACTTTATCTCTTTTTCGGACCCGTATGGATACGAACACACGAAAAAGGAACCCCCCTGGAGTCTCCTTTAAACCCTTTTCAGACTCTCTAAATATGAAAAGATTGTCGAGCGACCTTGCTTCCTTTCACGCTCGTTAAAAGGTCAGAAAGGGCGTCTTTCGAGCGATAGTTTAACCCTTTTTGATCTCGTTGGACTCACGTATGAAAAGGAGTAGAGAGTTCTCTTTTAGTGTTTTCCAAACTCTATAATCTGAAACCAGTTTTACGTCTTTGGTTCGTTAAAAGCACACATCGGCGGAACCCATATGGGATCGAACCCTTACTTCTTCCGGTTCATTAAACAAAGGAAGAGGAACTACCGAAGGTGAGTTATATCGAGCATGTGTTATCCTCCTCCGAGCTCATTAAATTAAAAAGAATTTTCGTCCATGCGGATGGGGGATAAATTGAAAGGAGCAAGCAAAGCGGTCTCTTGAGAACATCATGCAACACTTCTCAGAGTCTCCCTGAACGACACTTTGTCATTTGCATATATCATCATCGAACCTGCACCTTTGAGCCAATCCCGCTGGGGTTTACCTTTCCTCCTTTGGGTCATCCGGCGCGAATTCACCACATCAACGCATGAAGTGTATCGGTCCGCGTCATGTTACATTTATTTGTGCCTGGGTGTTCAAGGGAAGTATCCACCTCGAGGAAGTCCAACCATCCTAAATATCTTGTCTCAAAACCTATGCCGGAGTCCATGTTCTTTTGATCTACCTATTACATCTCTATATCCATTTAAATTATTAGTTGATGGGGATACATCAAGGCCCAGCCCTCCTCGACGAGTCTATTCTACATTGACTTCAACATTATCAAGTGGAAGCAGAAACAGTTAGTACTGGGACTGCATGCCTCGATGTGAGCCTCTCACGATGGAATAGCGGGTTTACATCATTGACCCTCGATCGAATGATTCCAGTGTTGAGATTCCAGCTCATCTATTCATTAAGCTAGAGGTACTAGAGCCTGCCCCGGAATCATTGACATTAATGGTGATCTCCTGCTTGGTAATGGTTCACACCATTGACGGTAATCAAGTGGTTTACTACGCCATGTTAGACATCAAGACATCTATTCACATGGTTGGAATCATTACCATGTTGAATTGGTAAGAAGACCACAGATTCGGTGACCATTTTGATATGCCAGCGGTATGAAGGGAATTTCTATTGGACAAAGAACATATCAACTTTGTTACATAGATCACTTTGTATTGGTGCGATATTTTATGTCTTGTCATCGATAAGATCCGCGAGTGTATTCTTACGTTATTTCTGATCGGTCAGAATCATCAAATTATAGATCCACATTGTATTTTTGGTTGCCATATCCTCTTGCCAATCACAATTATGGATCCACCGGTGTGGTTTATGGTGACCATATCTTGCAATATGATCCACCCAAGCATGGGTATACCTACTTGGGTTTTAAAATATCATCATGATATTTGTTGGATGTTTGTGTTGATGCGGCTTAGCCCGGATTCTCAAGTCTATACCCGCTGGCGAGAGTGCAAAGCATTTCAGTTATCGATTCGCATCTTCTAACTTCATACTTTGGGGAATCATTACCCGTCAAAATTACTCAAATGGATAAGTGTAGCATGTTCCTTCAATTATTAGAGTAAGTGTCTCATCTTCCTTACAACTTTCGCCAAATTAATATAAAGTTGGTCTAAAGAATTAATGCATAAAGCGATGTTTTGAGCACTTGCCATGATGAAGACACTAAGGAGACACTTAAAACATCTCATGTACTTGTTTTGGAGAAGGAGAACTGGTTAATTGAATTCAAAGAACTCTTAACACCTAAAGGGAGGACTTTGAAACAAAGGTTTTGAGGGGAGTGCTCCCCTATACCACTTCTAGGAGTGTTAGGCTCCCTATAGAGCATCAAGGAGATAATGTTTCCAATACTTATACGAGGCGCTACTCACCTTGAGGAGGCCTTGGTTCTTCCCTAAGCTTCTCGAGGAAGCTCAGCCTCTGATACTTGCTAAGGAATTGTTGCCTAATGCAGTTGTTAGCACGTTGAGGAGAATAAGGAAAGGATCTTCGAAGTTAGGGAGGTAGTTGTATTCGAATTCTTGGTTTCATCAAGAGATCCCTGATCCTAAGGAGAAAGTTTCCAACTTGTTCAAAGATAACTCAAGAGGTTAAACTCCTTTTAACCTATGCTTGAGCTCCATGATGGTGGAAAAGGGGAATTGAATATGTGAAACTTATAATATTGGAGGAAACTGACAGTCAACCAAAAGAGAGTGATCAGTAAAGCTGTTTTTATCCGGGTTGTGGATCTTTCGGGCAAAGGGTTAGGCGAAGAGGACTTCGGCAGAAAGTACGTAGCATTCGCATCCTACGATTGTAAGTATTGTTAATGCGTTATTCTCATTAATATGACAGCAGCTGTTTCTTTCTAGTTTGTAATGCGATGTTGCATGAACTTATCATTATCTAATAGATCTATTTTCAAGCTAATGTCAATAGAGTAGGAAGAGGTCATATCTTGTTTTGTCCACGGGATCCAACGAAGAGCAAAGAATCGGAGCGCAACTCGGAGCGTGTAGGGACAAACTTCGATAAAAAGGTACACTTTTGTTATCTTCCCCTTCTCATGTGTTAGTTTGGATGGATTAGAAGGAAGGTGTCCACGTTAAGCATTTTGTCTTAGAGTTAGGGTCAAACTCTTAGAGGCAATATGCCTATCCGCAAGGAGATTTTCCTACAAAATGGGACCCTAGAGTTTATAGGTACCTTGGAAACTGGAGTCATTAGTGGGCGGGAGCTCTCTGCGCCATTGTAGAGGATGGGAATACATCAATGTCTCTGATCAATGGATCTCAAGTGTTAGGCACCAACTCCTTTATTCACATTTGTAGAGATGTACAAGGTTCCTTGATACCTACTTTCATCATTGGTAGTTTGTCTTGTGTTTGTTAGGGGTATACCTCAATGACCGGTAATCAAGCGATGTCTCATCATCATGTTAGACATCAACTCATTTATTCACATGATGTATACTTGCACCATTAGCAGATTGTATTGAAGACTTAGAGGAACATTACTATGTGACAGCATTTTTCCTGAGTTGTTGCTTCCATTCATTGGACCAATACCTATTTGACTTTGGAAGTGATCATGGGAGATAGATTGTACCCCATGGAGTATACATATATCTTTAGATTGATTTTGGTAGTTTCCTTTGGGCCTTGTTGGTGATTGTGACAACTCTTGGCATGTAACTACATTTATATTTTCCTATTCATGGCCATGAACACTTGTTTGGTATATATTTTCCACATGGATGCGCATTTGTATTGATTGGCGATATGTATGCAAATTCATTACATAATGTAATGAGTAATTGAGTTCGTCCGTTTGGTTCTCTACCACTCCACTTACGGGTTATTTATAATGTATTTTAATACATCAGCGAGGGCCTCTCGATCTCACCCATTAGGGGAATCTCTCTATAAGATTTGCCTCACCATTGCTATCTTGCACAAAGGGCCTTTCCATTTCCCTATGCATACTTATCATCCCTTTTTGATGAATCTAGAGCTAAAACATACATTTTTTCCACATATATGCTCCTTAACTACTATGCAATGTGTATGCGCTTGTTGCTCCACTACAACTCATGTATATTCGAGTTGTGCCAGAAAATACAAAATGAGGAGATCGGTTTTCCATGACCGCGACAGAAGAGATCTGATCTTTGGCCTTCCATATCGCGGAAATGTTCTTAATACGTTATGGTTCATTGAAGGCTATAGGCACAAATTGAGATATGGAAAAATCATTCAACTTTGAGAGAAAAGTTACTATGGAGAAATTACTTCGTATTGAGTCTACGCATCCCTTACCCTCAAGAATTACGAACCACAGGTGTTCAACCCCAAGCTCTTCCCTTATTGTTGAGAGGGACCTCATTGCCTCTTTCCTGAGCTTACCTTTAGTCGGAGGATTGAATTTGGTGGAGGCCCAGTTGGAAGAACTTGGTTTCTTGGTTTGAACTGTGCCGACACAAGAAGTCTGTAATGTTGACACTTCTGGCGATCAATTATTAATAGAAATGCTCCTTTCCCATCCCATTAGTATCATGCAAATATATGAGGAAGTAATTATCTACAGGCATGTTTGTAATGTTTATTAATGGATTATGCTATTTGATGTACTAGCCCCTTTTTATATCATCACTATATACTTGCTTTGTTTGTGCATTTGAGAACTTCTTGCAGCTATAAAGCTTTGGGTAAAAGTGCTCAATGGTGGAACATCATCAAGCGTTGGATTGAGGTAGGCCCCTTTCTTATAATACATTAGTTTCATAATATCGTTGATTGGGGTTGTGATTTCTGTGGTCATACACATCTATTGTGGTTTACCCTTGGCCATAGAGAGTTTTCACTTGTAACACTCAAAGGAACATGTAACCTTTGTTGTGGCTAATGTTTGTGAGATCTCTGGGAGAATTGCTGATCTCATTGAATCTCAAAAGTGTATCTTGCCTTGTGGGGTTTTGTTGGGCCTGATGCTTCCAAGAAGGGAGTGGTAGACCGGCCAATGTTGTGGTCTTTGTGAATATGCCACCACCTATGAATGCTAAGCAGTTGCACTCAATCTTTGGGACACCACGAGGTTACTATTGCGAGGTTCATCCAAGATATACCAACGTGTGCACCTCTAGAAAACCCTCTGCGAAATAGGTTGAAGCGTTCCAATGGACCCAGAATGTGATAAAGCATTTGAGACACTCAAAGAGAAGCTCATCACGACACCAATTCTGATATTCCCAAAATGGGAGAATGAATTTCAAATCCATGTAGATGCTTCAGGAATTGCGGAGATATCTTAATGCAAACTGGAGATGGAGTTATGGATCATCCCATCTACTTTTTCGCGGTCGGAAGTTGTCGCAAGAAGAACATAACTACACAACAAAAGAAAGGGGAAGTTAACCATGATTTATGCTTTGCATAAATTTAGACATTATTGTTAGGTTCTCATTTCAAGTTCTTTACTAATCGTGCATTGAAATATCTAGTTAACAAACTTGTGTTGGAAGGGAGAATTTGTAGATGGTTGATGTTATTTGAATTTTCCTTTGAAGTTATCATTAAGCTAGGAAGATGAAATGTAGGACCTGATCTGTATGTCATATTAGAGTGGGAGAAGTGGGCGGGCGTGGAGCAGTCGCTCGGATGCATACTTATTCGGTGAGGCCATACCGGAGTGCACGGGAGGGACATAACAATCTTCTTAAGTGGGGGGCCCTACCAAACATATTCCGCAATCCATAAATGTCACATGGTTGTTAGAGCAACAAATTACCAGCTAATCGCTAAACAATTGTATAAACTAGGACTAGAAAGTATCCTCAGAAAGTGTGTCTTGGATCATGAAAGATGGGATATACTCTAGGAATTCCACAGTGGAGTTGCGGGAGGTCACGTAGGAGGGAAGTCCACTGTGTAGAAATTTCTACAAGCTAGACTTTGGTGGGCAACACTCTTTAAGGAATTTACAAAGTATCGCAGCTATATCATGTGATGTTTTTCAGCGAGTGGTGGAAGCGTCCTGACGAGATGAATTACCAACATAACTAGTTCGAGACTCACCACCGGCATTTGAGAAATGGGCGGTTGACTTAACTGGGCCAATCAACCCCACCAAACATTAAGGCTAGGTACATTATTACCGTAACTGACTACCTTATGCATTGGGTTGAAGCAGCAGTTGTTCAAGACTATTCAATGTCGCATTTGCCGGAGTTCATGCTTTAGAATATTATCACTCGTTTTGGATGTCTGAGGAGCCTAACTAGAGATCAAGGAGCTCATTTCATTTAGTATCACTATAGCAATACTTACAACAAAATTCTTGATTCAAAATCATAAAAGAAGTCCCTACCACCCGAGGGAGCCAATGGAATAGTAAAAGCCTTCAAATGAATTTTGGAAAGAGGTTCCCGACAAGGTATGTTGCACAAGCGAGAATGTGGGATGGCAGAGTCCAAAAACTATGGGATTACATGAAACCACAAAGAAACTCCACATGTATACATTGTTCCAGCTAGTTTATAGGAGAGAGGCAGCGGTGCCGTCAGAATTCATCACTTCAAGTTTGTATGTGCCTGAGGATCTGCACATATGTCAGAGGAGGAATCAGTTGCGCCAAGACTTATGGAGTTACAAGAACTTCGAGGAATAACTTCCTGAGTAGACTTCCATCACTCGGTTGAAAAGAAAGACAAAAATCTTGGCATGACGGGCACATTAAGACCAAGGTATTAATGCAAGGAGACAAGTTCTACTCGATAATTGATTTACCGAAGCTTATCGGCAAGTTACATGCGGTTGGGACCATTTGTAATTCGAGAGATCACGACCCTCGAGGAGCGGTGGGACTCGTACAAATGGATGGTATCCTGACCCGGGGATGGGTGAGCAGCCTTCGCTGAGAAACCCTATATGTCTCAAAGCGAGAAGGGTTGCTACTCTGGATTTTGAAGGAGCATGTATAATAGTTAGATTTGAGTTTTCTGAAATTTTTGTAAAATCAGTTAATAAAGTCGATGTGTGTAGTGTTGTGCCATGACACATTGTTCATTTTCTTTTTAAATGTTGTTTGATACATAACTAATGACTCAGCGGTGTAGGATCCGAAGCATAAGAGAATACATTAATTCCAGTCATTAATATGATGGAGACCCCCTTTGCGGTCGGAGGGATAATGAATCTAATCTGATCGCGAGTCCATGTGCCTCACGAACCCGGTCTAGTCACAACCTTTATTTCCATTCACGGTGCACTTTTGCTCCATTAAATTCAATTAATCCATAAAACACTTATTACACAAAGTTTCAGCCCGGAGTTTGTCGCGGGATTTACCATCAACCGAAGGTGAAACCGACCACGTCCTTCGCTCACCCAAGTAAATGCGGGGAATAAGCCACATGGGATTCACCGGATTAAAGCTGTCGATCAAACAACTAAGATCGATTGCATCCCATACGATCATGATGAACAACAATTATTGCTAAACTTTCCTGCTAAGCCAAGTATAAGGCCCTGAGAACTCGCCCAAGAACGAATTGTTTCCAAAGAACATAGCCATTTCTGAATTCAACAAAGCGAACCAACCTATACCATTGTGAAACCCGCACTCGTAACCTCATTCCTTAGTTTCCACAGAAGTGTGAATGCCGAGAGACACAATAAGCCAAAGCACCATGTCTAAAGAATCAGTACCAGACGAGCCCTACGAACCACGAGTCAAGGTCATGGCTACGATCTCAAAGGGAAGATGGAGCATGTTAAGCTCCTCGACCTTGACTTAACAGAATAGGTTTTGTTCCCATAGATGAATATAGATGTCTTTTGGGAGATGGCTCCGGAGACATTTTTCAAAGGCATGCAATTCAGCGCAGAACCATAATTTGTATTATTCAATTCAACCATCCCGGTGAGGACGTCAACCAGATCCTAAGTGTTATTTTCCTTAATGAACCAATGTTGAAGAAGCCCAAAACCGAGTTTCACCGAATAAACCTTTGAACCCCAACCCATTGCATCGATCATCCCCCACACCTGCTGTGGTCAGAAACCCCATCATCCACATTGGGGATGACCACGAGCACGAAATATTTCCATCCACATTAGATCGCGAGCACTGCGTCATCCTGCAACCCGATTCGTAACCCCTAAAACCACCCGGTCCACCCCAGGACCACAAACCGTAGATGCGACTCGATCATCTAGAGCAAATTGGAAGCGAAAGAGAAGTCAATAACCCAAAGAGTTGCCTAAGCCAGAACCGGTTTAAGGTCCAAACCCCAAATACCAAAGCAAAACATGAAGGCGGGTCAGAACCCGGACATCCGGAACGGGACTAAACCTTGATTGCAAGAAAGACACCAAGGTGTGGAGACTGAAGCCCAAAGTATAGAATCCCCTCATGCATTGGGGGTGGGGGTTAAGAAAAGCACAATACGAGGAAGAGACACAGGCAAGGAAGGAGATACTAAGGGCTCGGGAAGGGAACCAAAATCCAACACTAGGAGGTGGGGATGACATCCATACCTTGAAAGATGGAGGCCGGGTTCTCGAGAGGAACCCTCAATAATCACCTTGAGAACAAAGAAGTTTAAGACTCTCTTACCTTCCAGTAGCTAAGGTTGGGATCACTCGGGACCATCAAAGAGGAGGAGGTAGAGACCCTTTCCAGCAGGAGCATTCAGGGCCAATGGACTTCCACTATGAACATTTTAAAGGCGGCCCCTTCATCTGGAAGGCACAGATACAGGTGTGTGGTCGCTTATTTGGACTGATCGAGCATCAATTGATCAAAGCTGGGCGAGCTCAGAAACAAGTCGAGAGGTTCTTGGGGTGTGAGGAGGCGTTCACTAGCAATCATCAAGACAACAGGAAGAATAGGTCAAGGCCCAGATTGAGCATAGAATGGAAAGAGTGCAAGAAAAACTTGTTGAAGCATGGTGGACGCAGAGCTCACCTAGCTGCATGAATCCAGTGATGCAAGCGAGCCATAGCACCAGATTGAGCTGCTCCAAGGAGAATGGACACAACTAACCACTGTGGCCAGGCATCTAGGAAACAAAGTTATAGTGACTCGTGAGGAGAAACAACCTCAGAAGCTGCATGAGCAGATGCAGAAGATAGTACCGCAAGGCAACAATGCCCGAGCAATACTGTACAAGTACACAACGGAATGCACAAACATTTTGAGGGAAGTCATCGATTGGATGGGCATCATCACTAGGCACAACTAGACTTTGGAGGATGTACACATTATAATATATGTGTTGAATGAAGAAGTTGCGGACACGATGGATGTGATGGAGCAAAAATAGAAGTTCGACCAAATCCAACAAGAGGACAATGAACTAAGCGCCCTCATTGAGGCATAATCCATAGCAAAGAAAGAGTTGTGTGACTTTCAACCTGTCATTCAAACAATGTATATGCATATGCATCAAGTTGATGCAACAAAATATTCTAAGTGGAACTTGTTGGTGGAGTGTCTAAGCCAAGGGGTGTAGTAAAAGGGAGACCCAACGGTTTCAATTTACTGACATCCTCCTCGCCGAGGAAGTGGGAGGATAAAGTTGGAAACTTTCAAGGAGTGAGGAAGTGGGCCTTGGAGTTGGTACCATAGTTGGGCCCTTCGTTTGAAAGAGGTAAAGAAAGCTTACAAACATAGAAGAAGGAATAATAAAAGGAGGACAAAGGAAAACAATAGATTCTCCTAGAATATGCGAAAGAACCAAGCACTTGATGACTCTAGAAGTGCGGAGTCAACGGTTGTGGTTGGAGCTTGTTGGGCCCTTATTTTTTGGATGGGGAATGCATACAAGTTTTGGCTGAGCATAGGTTGCCGCAGGCTTGAGAGAACACGGACAGCAGTGAAAGAGCAATAGAAATTGGATTTGTGAAAGGCGGTTACAGCGCCATCCCACAAACAACAACGGTTCTGCAACGAGAACAAAGAAATTGCAATCACGAGGCGGAAGGTACAACAAAAGCTTATATATAAGGATGAACATGATCATAAAAGGGTTGGGTTGTTGTGGGTTGTTGTTGGTTGTTGTTAGTAGGTTGGTTAGTTATTGATTCAGTTGGATTGTGATTAGGTTCCGGTCGATCTTTCCCTCGTGATGAGGTTGTTGTAAGTCGAGTCGAGTCAAGTCAAGTCGAGCCTATAATGTAATGCGACCTATCACATTAGAAATTGGAGCTACGTGACATGGAGTCTAGAACCAAGAGTGCATGCAGAGAACTAATATATGTTGCGAGGCAACTAAAGAAAGATTCTAAAGACAATATGAGGAAGGACTTGAATTTTCAAAATATGATGTGTCTCTTTGTATTTTACTTATGCATTACAATACTTCTTTATGGATTATAAGTTCTACTTGATGGTTATATGTTTAAATTCATGTTCACAACACAAGTAGGTTTAGTTCTTACACACATGAGTTCATATCTATTTTCTAGTTAGTTTGTCTTGCGCAAGATCATGATGAGTCTTGAAGGTTATGTGGATCCTTCTAAGTCTTTTCCTTACCCTTCCCTATCTATTTGTCTTAGCAGCACTTCGGGTGAGACTTATTCTCTTCAAAGGAGATGAAAATTCCAATGCTCTAAACTTCTTTCGGTACCTTTTGTTGGTAACATAAGAAGGACCCTAGTGCGATCAAAACTATCCTAGATGGATGGTTCTTTTCATGCCATTTATGGTGGGGTATGTGGAATGTCACATAACCTCCCTCATCATTTAGAGAGTTATGGCCCCTTCTGAAGATGAAAGGACCCATGAAACTGAAGCTAAGGTCAAAAGAAGTCAAAGTGCCCTAAAGAAGAAATCATTATTTAAATGATAAAAGTAAAAGTATTAAAATTCAAGGTGGATTATTTAAATTATAAAGAGAGAAGTGACAAAATAAAAGAAATGATAAAGTAAAGATTGACAACAAAATCAAGAAGGAATATTTATGGAAAGTGGTTAAAACTAAAATAGGAAAATAGGTTAAGTGACCTAGAAATGGATTAATATTATTTAAAATGATAAATTAAAGAGGTGACAAATTCAAGGTGGATTATTTTAAATAATCAAGAGAGGTGACAAAATCAAGAAATGATAAAGAGTAAGATTGACAAAATCAGAAGGAATATTTAAATGATAGAGTATTGGAGAACTTTCTGTTTATGGAAGTGGTTAACCCTAAAATAAGGAGAAATTAGGTTTAGTGATCTAGAAATGGGTTAAAGTGACCTAAAAAATGGGTTAAGTGACCTAGAGGGATGAAAGTATAAATAAAGATATCCAATGGTCTCTTGTAGCTCATCCTTTTGTGGATCAATGGAGAGCTCCTTGTGAGAATATCTTTGGAGTATTGATGGAGAGCTTCTTGTGAGATTCTTGAGCATTTTGGTGTGGAACACTTGGTATATTAAAGAAAATATATAGGTGACTGAGGTAACTATAAGGATATATAAGCCAATTTCCAGAATGAGGTGAAAGAGGGCCGGAATAAAAGGGAGGATAAATTCTTTTCATAATGCTTTATAGATTATATGTTATTTCTAGGTCATCTCACAATTTTCATAATAACTTTTTCTATAATGATTCAAAGCTTGAGATTGATATTCCATTGAAAACATATCCAAGTATCTATTGTAAACAATTCAACTTGTGGGTCGTTGTATTTTTGGAATGCACTCCAGCAAATAGGGTTTGTGGCTAGTAGTCCTCAAAACTGTTAAGTGACCTAAAAATGGGTTAAGTGACCTAGAGGATGAAAGTATAAATAAGATATCAATGGTCTCTTGTGTATCATCCTTTTTGTGGATCAATGGAGAGCTCCTTGTGAGAATATCTTTTGGAGTATTGATGGAAGGCTTCTTGTGAGAGATTCTTGAGCATTTTTGGTGTGGAACACTTGAGCATATTGAAAATATATAGGTGACTGAGGTAACTAAGGATATATAAGCCGAATTTCAGAATGAAGGTGAAGAAAAGAGGGCCAGAATTAAAGGGAGGATAAATTCTTTTCATAATGCTTTATAAGGTATGTTATTTACAGGTCATCTCACCATTTTCGCAATAACTTTTTTTCTATAATGATTCAAACTGTGAGATTGATATTCCATTGAGAAAACATATCCAAGTATCTATTGTAAACAATTCAACTTGTGGGTCGTTGTATTTTTGGAGATACACTCCATGGAAAATAGGGTTTGTGGCTAGTCCTCAAACTAGTCTAAAACAGATGTTTCGGGTAAAAACGTCATAACGTATTCATAACAAATCCAAATTCAGTGAGACCAATTGTGTTGGTTATATTACATTCTCTAGTATGATTTGTAATATTTTTAGATCTATTCAACAAATATTCCGTGCGGGGCATGCTTTACAAGGTCGCTCTCTAGAATAAGCCAGAATTCAACAAGGTATGTCATTTTTTCTATAACTCATTTTTTGAGAGGTTCCAAGTAGTGAAACCTGGAGGAATTGTATAAATACAAGAACATTATGTATCAGTTTCAGATCTTTATTCATTATAGGTACAAAGTTATGATTATTTCAAGTTAGTGTTGTTGACTAATCCAAAACTAATCATGGTTGAGACAAGCAGTTGATGAGTTGGCACATACATGAGGTGCATATTTGATGATGTTGGTACATATCGATGAGGAGTTGACACATGATTGGTATATACTTGGTACATGGTTGGATGCACTTGTTTATGTTACAGGTTGATTACAGGTTGGTGCATAGTTGATGCACTTGTTTATGGTACAAATTGATCTCTGTTGAGGATTGTTACCTCATCTCAGTTGATGTTGAGAATGTAAGTTGAGTCTTGCATATAGACATGGTTCTCTTGTAGATTTGTACTCTATTTAGTTGTTGTTGAAAACCCCCGGATTGAAGTCCATAATAAAAAGAAAATTATACATATATCTTGTGTTCTTTATGTTCCTTGTGGAGATGATTTGTTGATGATATATTGTTGATATATGTTGCTGGTATGTATTCACATCTAACTAATTATTAATGACAGCAATGGATAT
>SNQJ01S0024981.1:26635-42915 GCA_010110895.2 Picea sitchensis
TGTTTATTTTATGATTTTCATTGATGATTTCAGTAGGAAGACTTGGTTGTATTTGTTGAAACAGAAGTCTGAATCCTTTGATGTTTTTAAGAAGTTTAAGTCTATGGTTGAGAATGAGAGTGGTCGAACCATTAATATCCTCAGGTTTGACAGAGGAGGTGAGTATAAATTGAATGAATTCATTGAATTTTGTGGTCTTCATGGAATTAAAAGGCAGTTTACTGCTCGATATACTCCACAACAGAATGGAGTGGCTGAAAGGAAGAATCAGACCATCATGGATATGGCTCGAAGCATGTTGAAAGAGAAGCATCTTTGAAATGAATATTGGGGAGATGCGGTTCTTTGCTCTATTTTTATCTGAATAGAAGTCTGACCAAGACCGTGAGAGATTGTGTACCTCAGGAAGCTTGGGATGGTAAGTCTTGCAATGTTTCTCATTTTAGAATTTTTGGATGTGTTGCATTTGCGCATGTACCTGCAGAAATGAGGAGAAAGTTGGATGATAGAAGAGAGAGATGTATCTTTGTTGGATACAGTGAAGAATCTAGGGCATATAAACTCTACAATCCCATCACCCAGAAATATGTAATCAACAGAGATGTTCAGTTTAAAGAAGATGAAGCCTGGGATGGAAGTATTGACAAATCAATTTCAGAGGGAGCTATGTTACCTCGTGAAGATGATGATGCAGCTGAGCAAAGTGAAGAAGATGGACATATGGTTCCACATGCACATACGCCTGCAACAAGAAGTCCAACAAGGCTAGCACCAGATTTCAACCCATTTCAATTTAGAACGCCAAGAACTCATGAGCGTAGTGAACCATCTGGACATGGTGGACATCAAACAGATTCACAGGTAAGCAGTGAATCAGATCCTACTTTAGCTTCATTGAAAAACAGATTTAAAGGACAAAAATCTAGAAGTTTAAGAGAATTATATGATCAGAATGAAGAGGTAGATCAGATTTCAAATTTTGCATTTATAGCTTATGATCCTGTAAGTTATGATGAAGCTGCTAAAGAGGATGTCTGGATAAAAGCAATAGATGAGGAGATTGATTCCATTGAAAGGAATAACACTTGGGATCTTGTCAATTTACCCGAAGGCAAGAAAAGTATTGGTGTTAAGTGAGTTTTTAAGACTAAGCTGAATGCAGAAGGTGATATTGAGAAGTACAAGGCAAGACTTGTAGCTCAGGGGTTTAGTCAGCAACTCGGTATTGATTACAATGAAACCTTTGCTCCTGTAGCAAGGATTGACACAATAAGGATGGTCTTAGCTATTGCAACTTAGAATAGATGGATCATGCATCAGATGGACGTCAAGTCTACATTTTTAAATGGATATTTGGAAGAAGAAGTTTATGTAAGACAACCTCCGAGTTATGAGATTGATAAACACAGAGATAAGGTTTACAAGTTAAGGAAAGTTTTATATGGATTGAAGCACGCATCCAGAGTTTGGTATAGCAGGATTGATGAATACCTAATCAATGTTGGATTCAGCAGAAGTCCAAGTAAACCAACTCTGTATACAAAGGTAGACCAGAAAGGTAAAATTTTGATTGTCTGTTTGTATGTTGATGACCTGATTTTTACTGAAGATCTATCTGTAGATGATTTTAAAAATGCCATGAAAACAGAGTTTGAGATGACTGATTTAGGTTTGATGAAATTTTTTCTTGGAATTGAAGTAGATCAATCTGATGATGGCATTTTCATTTGTCAAACTAACTATGCAAATGAAGTGCTGAAAAGGTTTATAATGTTGAATTGCAAGCCAACTGCAACACCAATGACAACTGGTGTTAAACTGAACAAGTATGATGAAGGATCATATGTTGATCCAACCCTGTATAAGAGGTTGTTTGGAAGCCTTATGTACTTAACAACAACCAAACCTAACATTATGTTTGCTGTGAGTTTGATTTCCAAATTCATGGAGACTCCGAAGAGTACTCATTGGCAAGCATGAAAGAGGATCCCGAGATATGTTGCTGGAACAACTAATTTTGGTATCCGATACATATCAAGCTTAAACTTTGAGCTGATCGGATATACTGATAGTGATTTTGTAGGTTCCATTGATGAAAAGAAAAGTACATCTGGGTATATTTTTAGTCTTGGATCTGGAGCAGTGGCATGGGCATCAAAGAAACAACCCATTGTGACTCTATCTTCCACTAAGGCAGAGTATGTTGCAACAGCTGCAGCTGCATGTCAAGCTGTATGGATGAGAAGGGCCTTGAATGAATTGTTGCATAACCAAAATGATGCAACCCAGATTGTCTGTGACAATAAATCTGCCATTGCATTGTCAAGGAATCACGTTTTTCACAAACAAAGTAAGCACAATGATATAAGGTATCATTTCATTCGAGAGCTCGTAACTGGTAAGGAGATTTTTGTTTAGTTCTGCAGATCTGAAGAACAATTTGCAGACATTTTTACGAAGCCTTTGGGAAATGAATTGTTTAAAAAGCATAGAAGTAATATTGGAGTCTGCAAGCTGTAATGCATTGTTTATAGCAATTTTGTTTTACATGTTTTAGTTTGTTTTTCCTTGAAATGATTAAGAGGGAGTATGTTAGATATTAATCATTTCACTGCCTTATGACGGTGATTCGATGGTTGTCTTGACCCTTCAAGATGTGAGGGTTCACTATCAAGCGGTGACCGCCTTAGCCTTTGCAGGCCACCAAATACCATCACTGCCCTGATTTAATTTTTCCTAAGGTCGAAGGGGCAAGTTTTGTTCCTATAAATACTTGAATCATATTGTAATCCATACACAGAGGGTGAGACAAGAGCTTGAAATCATTTCTTGAATCAAATCGGTTATTCCCCGTTTGGAGGTTTGCTCTGCGTTTATGATTTTCTGTTATTGACTTTGTAAACTCATTTTATTTCTTGATAAATTCATTTTTGAGCAAACACAGTGATTTTTTGGTTTTACCAATTATGAACCCGATCATTTATTTATTCCGAGTTTATTTGTTGGAGCATGTGATTTTAAAAGGAGATTAAATACAAAATTGATATTTCGGCATTCGGGACTTGCTTGTTACATATGCGCAGAGTTCCTTTGCTTTACCAAACACCGAAACCCGAAATTATTGGGCCCACACCCTAATCGCATTTCTCAATTCGACATTTCTTATTTCATTTTGTTTATGGGTCTGGTGTTCGTAAACCCCGAAATCCTGAACCCTGAAACCCCGAAGTGCTGGGCCCACATTCCATTCGCATTTTCGTGATTTGGGAGCTGTTGTGCGTTGGTGTTTGGCATTTGTAATCGCCAAACCCCGAATCCCGAAACCCAAAGTACTGGTCCCACAACCTTTTCTCATTTCGGGATTCAACAAACAGTGTGGTCTTTTGTTTTTGTATTCGGCGTTTGTAATCACCGAAACTCCGATTGACCTCCGTTTTTCACAGTAATGACTTAGCTCAAGTCTCGAATGTAACTGGCATTATTGTGAAGTGGGCTTAGCTAAAGAGGCCAAGTTATTACTCACCTTAAGTCTCGAATGTAACTCGCATTATTGTGAAGTGAGCTTAGCAAAAGTGGCGAGGAACTTCATAAATGTTGTAGAGAAAGATAATGATTTGCGTTCTCGAAAGCGCAATATCATTACAATGAGAGAGACACTAAATCATATTGGAAAGCGCAATATCATTACAATGAGAGAGAGAGTAAATCATATTCACAACAAAGTGTAGTATACTTTGAACCTGTTTTTTTATCAAAGATTTAGGATTTACTCAATGCCAGAGTTTGAAAGATAGGGACAAATAAGACATGTAGCCTTCGGCAAAGAGGATTCTGCCATGCACATTGACTAATCTACATTAGAAGAAACCAGCCATAAAAGTCATCAAGAAAAAGTTTTCTTTCTATATATTTTTTGGTTTTGTTTTTAAATTAAATAAAAGAAAGGAAAACAAAAGAAAGTATTTAAAGTTTTTTTTCATATTTTTTTCGGTTTTGTTTTTACATATAAAAGAAGGAAAACAAAAAAAATATTTACATCAGATAAATAAAGAAAACAAAAGAATTGAAGTCTCTTTACAAATTACAAGGGAACGCATATCATTTTCCTAGTTAACAGGGGTTAAATTTGATGGCCATTAGTATTTGTCAATTAATTTTTTTATGACATGTTTCTTTTTAAAACTGCTTTTCCCGTAAAGTTTATATATATATATATATATATATATATATATATATTTAATTTTTATTAAGAATACAATAACATATTTGATTGTGAATACACAGATAATTTGTGTTTAACATTAAATTATTATGAAATTATATTTTACAAAACATCATCAAACTACAAAAATTCATATAAAATTAATAAAAATAAATAAAAAAATTATAAAATTACATTTGACATAATATCATCAAACTACAAAAATTTCTATAAAATTAATAAAAAAAAACTAAAAGAATTGAAAAACAAAGAAATTCTTATTATTACAAAAGAGTTGATAAACTTTCAAACAAAACTTAAATCATTTATTGTAATTTATAACACAAGAATTAAGAAACTTAAATTATTTATTATAATTTATAACACAAGAATTAAGAATTGATAAAATTACCAAACACTAGTAATACTAAATATCTATGAAGCTTACTTTTTAGGCAGTTGCATGCATGCAGGGGCTGGGTAATGTTCATGTTCCGAATCTTAATATTTTCTTTCCTCAATGTGCAATATTCCTGAATCCTTATCAACCTTCAGTTTTCAGCACTGTGCTGTGCATTTTTTGCTTTGTTATAAAATTTATAACCCACTGGAACAACTACAACGCTCCAGCTTTGGTTGTACCCTTCACTTTTCAGCTATAAAATTTATAACCCACTAGAACAATTAAAACGCTCCTAGCTTTGACAATATGAGTATAATTTTGGTAGATTTTAAAATCATATATAAGTTTGAAATTAATTATTAAATATCCAAATTACATATTTGAAAAAAATTCAATGCCATCCGCCCAATCTGAGAGAAAAGCTCTTTAAAAATACAGCATGCCAAAATAGAAAAGAAGCACTGTTATATATATATATATATATATATTGATTTTTTTACCTTGCGTGTCTGTTTCACAAAAGCCTATAGTTGTATTTACACTCATCCTTAATGAGTAAAAAACTTTTAAGCTGATAGCTTCAATGGAAAGAAACAACATTGCTAAAGGCTCTCTTTCCAAAGCAATAAGCAATATCCATAGGTGTCATCGTTAACAAATTTACTTGTATATGTTAATATTGGTTCCTATAATTTGATGTGGCTCATGTAATATTTTTAAATTTTACTTATTTGTTTGTTTTATTAATTATTTTGTGCATCCATTCTATGTATTCATTGTTACCTATGTTTTGTTAAAGTTATGCCTAAGATGCATTCGATAATCTTTTGTCGGGATAAACAGTTTGTGTTTACTATTTGATTTGAACACATTCCTTGCATATAGTGCAACTCTCTATGTTTTGTTAAAGTTATGCCTAGCATGTATTTGATAATCTTTTGTCAGGATAAACTATTTGTGTCTTGTCCGGATAAACAATTTGTGTTTACTATTTGATTTGAACACATTCCTTGTATATAGTGCAATTTTCTATGCATTATTTTCATAATACTAAATTTGATAGATCTAGTAAACAGTGTAATTAATAAATTAGATTTGGTAAAATAGATTTACCTGATTCAATATTTTATAGCCTGATAGGAATACATGGTGATTAACTTACTTAGAAATAAAGTACTTGCAATCGGGTGATCTTATAGATGTAGTAATACTTTGATCTAACAACCAAAACAAAGAGTGTGGGACTACTCTCCACTCAAGTGTAGACTTTGATACCTAAATCTCCATAGCAGGTTACCCCAAAGCTCTCAATCTACTACTATGCCAGTTGTTCCTTAGCTTTGTCCTTTGTATAATTCACCTAAAAGAGAGATGTATTTTCTCTCCTTTTCTATTATTATATAGAGTTCATTTGTTGTAAAGAACCCAATCCCTAAGGTCCATTATTTGATTATTTATTATATTTTAGGGTTTCTTCATCAATTACCGTTATTTATTTTATCATTTCTTTTATTACCAAATATCCATAATAAGTACTTATTGTTATGAACTATTATGTATGATAATTATTATATAGTTCTTTATTATAGTTTATTTATATAAGTACTTATCATGACCACTTCAGGATGATTATTATATTCTTCTTATTATTTATTTATATATTAATAATAATATGGGGCATGACATATACCCCTAGTGACATACATCCTCCTTCAAGGAACTTCATCCTGAAGTTAGTTTTGATTATGTTTTTAATTAGCTCATTGTATCCTCCACAACACCCTATCGTATCTCCAATATCTTCCATAACACCCTCTTTTGGATTAGTATAAACCACCCAAGTGACTATAGTAGACATCGAAAGTCCACACCATAACACTGGAAATCGTGAGTACTCTCTAGCCGTCCTTCCCGAATTTTGGAACCAGGCTTAAAGTGTACCTATCTATCTAGAGCCACAAGGCTCGAGACTTCATCTTCCCAAGTAGAGACATATTGATTGGCATTCATGTACACTAGGAATCTCGAAAGGATGACTTAAGCTCCCTCCAAAACAACTAATCCCCCAACACCACTCACGAGCAACGCTCCAAACATTCTTTGGGACTTCGACATCACATACATGGCATAAGAATTACTAGCATAAGTAGCAGATTTAATTGTCCCCAACCCATAAGATGTCACTTTTTAATATTTTGCTTCGTGGTTATGGGCTCCCATGGGATCATCAAATAAACCCGTCCTCAAGGCCCACTAGTGGATAACCTGAAAAATTACTACCTTACAACATGCAGTGACTGCATTAGTCACAATATCAACATTTAAAAAAAATCTGCATGCTAACTCTTTGCACGTCATCATGAGAATAGAGCATTATTATCATCACCACATGCTCGTGCATATCATCATAAAACATCTTATCATAAAATAATTTCATCATGTCATCACATTAGGAGATACTATGATAATAAAGTTACCTAAACACATACATAGCTTTTTTTCAAATGGAATAACATAACATCATATGTAAATACCATAGGCTCTTAAAATATCATAACATTCTAGAACTCATAAGACATACAAAACAATTTTTATCATGATTTATTAACAAAATAAATCCACTAGATTTATACCAGGAATACCAATTATCACATGTATGCATCAAAACATACCTCTAGTGCATAGATCAACATGATTAAGTTTGTCATCCCAAGCTAAATAAAGAAAGGATCAGTACTACTATGAGTGCCATGAGATCATCCAGATACTTATTGTTTCTTTCAACAAGAAGGTTGACAATTTATGGGATATGTATATTCACCCTATCAATAAGAAGTTTTCACATATTTTCCTTACTAGAATACAATTTAAACCTTCAATAAGCCCCCATCATCTAGATCCTCTATCTCTACTTATTAGAATACAAGCTTCTTGCGATTCCAGGGTTTGTACTTCTAAGACTTCAACATATTGCACTACTTTTCCTTCTAATTGAAGGTCTATAAAATGGTTACAATTTGTCATCCCTAATGTGATGCAAGTGCCTATATTGACACTTTAAAATAATACAAGTCATGTCCCTTTAGCATTATTCATGTTGATTTCACTCGATAACATCTTAAGGTAGGCGGATATTTCCTGTATGCTAAGGTATTTCTCCTTTTCTGCTTATGGAATTTCATGATTCCCGACTTGTCTACTAACAAAACTCCTTAACTCATTTGTTGATCACATTAATTATGTACTCTCTTTGTTAACTCATTGCTCAATACACCATAAGATGTCATCAACTAGTCATCATTTATATCCACATGTTAGCCATGTTGTCTACTAACAAAACTCCTTAACTCATTTGTTGATCACATTAATTATGTACTCTCTTTGTTAACTCATTGCTCAATACACCATAAGATGTCATCAACTAGTCATCATTTATATCCACATGTTAGCCATGATGAAAAATCAATTATTCAATGAAGAGGTGCAAACTTTTGTGCTTGTCATTTGGTTGGTTAAGTTCAAGAGAGAGAATAATCACCATAAGATTTAACCATTCACAATATAAACGATGATATAAAATGTAGGGGTGCTGATATGTAAAGGGAGAGTTTTGAAGACTTGGCTTGACTTGGGAATATTAACACTGCCAACTCTTGGATGATACAAACAAATTGTGAGATGGAAGATTAAAGTTGCAATTAAGAACAATTTTTATTGGGATTGAACTTAAACAATTGACCTCATTCAAAATTATGCTTGGAAAATAAATTACAGATGTCAATATTGACAAAATGAGAAGCAAAGAAGATAATACAGAGAAGATGAAATTGGAAAACATGAATAAGGAGAGCGCATTGATTAAAGGAAAAAATATGAGCTAAATAAGCTTCAACAAATCAAGAAAATCAATAAAAAATCGTAGAGCTGGCAATGTACAGTCACATACTGTTTAGGTTATAGATATAATTAACACTCCCTCTTAAACTCAACAGTTACAAACATCAGCACTGATAATGCCCAAGTGTTGTCTCTGAAAAAAAAAAACGGATTTTCTTAGTGGCTTTGTAAAAATATCTGCGAGATGATCTCGTCAGCCACAAATTGAAGTGTGATGTAACCATTATTGACTAGCTCATGTATGAAGTGAAAGAGAGTGTCAATATGCTTGCTTTTCCTATGAAGCACATAGTTTTTGGATAAATCAATTGCCGAGGTGTTGTCAGAGAAGATAGGAGTTGGCTCCTTTTCTGTATGTGACATATCATTCAATATTCTTCTCAGCCACACAGCTTGACAGGAAATTGAGGTAGCATCGACATACTCTGCCTCTGCAGAAGATATTGAGACTATGGGTTTCTTTTTTGATGCCCAAAAAATCACGTTCGTGCCCAGGTGAAAAACATGTCCTTAGGTGCTTTTTCTCTCATCTAGGTTGCCTACAAAATCATTGTCTTTGTAACCAGAGAGATGATTATCATCAGACTGAGTGTACCATAAGCCAAAATTGAGAGTGCCTGCAACATATCTCAGAATCCTTTTCGCCATCTTCCAGTGATAATCTTTGGGGGATTCCATGAACCTGGAAACAAAACTGGTTGCATACATAATACGAGGTCTAGTTGCTGTAAGATACAACAAACGACCTACTAAACTTTTGTACAGGTTAGAATCCACTGTAGGGCCTTCATCTTGCTTGCTCAATTTTGTGCCTAGGGGTATAGGGGTTTATGTTGGATTACAGGCTTCCATGCATAATCTTTTGATGATGTCTGCTGCATACTTTTGCTGACAGACAAAAATTCCTTTGGTTGATTGGTCAACCTCAATCCCCAAAAAATATTTCATTATGCCAAGATCTATCATCTCAAACTCAGATTGCATGGCATGTTTAAAACTGGTTAACTCAAGATTTCCAATATATATCATGTCATCAACATATAAACATAAAATCAAAATTTTACCTTGCTGATCAGTTTTGGTGTAGAGAGTTGGTTCATTTTGGCTTCTGCTGAAACCACTCTTGATAAGGTAAGTGTCAATTCTATTGCACCAAGATCTTGGAGCTTGCTTTAAGTTGTATAGGGATTTCTTCAACCGATACACTTTGGCTGGCTGGTCTTTGACTTCAAATCGACGTGGTTGATCCACATAGACCTCTTCTTCTAAGACACCATTCAGGAAAGATGACTTGACATCCATCTAGTATACTTGCCATTTGTGTTGAGTTGCTATGGCTAAGAGAGTCCTTACAGTGTCCAACCTTGATATTGGAGAAAAATCTTCACCATAATCAATACCTGGTTGTTGTGAGAATCCTTTGGAAACAAATCTTGTCTTGTGTTTTTGAATCTGCCCCTTTTCATTGAGTTTAGTTTTGTAAACCCACTTGACACCAATACTTTTCTTATGTCTGGGCAGATCAATAAGATCCCATGTCTTGTTCTTCTCAATGGAGTCAATCTCTTGGTTCATGGATTGAACCCAATGTGGCTCTTTAGCTGCCTCTTTAAAAGATGTAGGTTGACATGACATTAATGAAAAAAGATTGTGCTAATCAATGTCATCCAACTGTTGATGGATTTCTCTCAAGCTTCGAGTTCTCTGATTTTGAAGTTCAGAGGATGAATTTCTGCTCGAAGTAGAGTTATCCTGAGAACTTTCAGGCCGTCCTTCTACATGCATCCTTGGAAGGGCAGGTTGAGGTGTTTGTTGTCCTGAATTTTCTACATTTTCAGGAAGTGGAAGCAATGGATTTTGACTGTCCATTGGTCGATTTTCAAACTCGCTCGAGAACTGATTTTCAAGAAATTTTACATCTCTGCTGAGAATCAATTTCTTTGAGATTGGATTGTAGATCCTGTAGGCTTTTGATGTTTCACTGTAGCCAATAAAGATGCATTTCTCACTTCTATCATCCCGTTTCTTCCTTAATTCATAAGGTATGTGAGCATATGCTATGCATCCAAATGTCCTGAGATGAGCACCATTTAGCTTTGTCCCACTCCATGATTCTTGAGGGACCTTCATCTTGAGACTGGTGGTTGGAAATATATTCAGGAGATAAACTGAGCGTGCTACTCCTTCAGCCCAAAATATATTTGACATACATTTCTCTTTGAGAACGCTTCTTTCCATGTTCATTATTATTTGATTTTTCCTTTCAACCACTCCATTTTGTTGTGGAGTATACCTAGTTTTAGTTTGCATGATGATGCCTTGTGATTTGCAGAAATTTGCAAATTCTTTGGAGTTGTATTCTCCTCCTCCATCTGACCTGAGAACTTTTACATATTTGCCACTCTGTTTTTCATCTTCAACTTTGAATTCTTTGAACTTTGCAAAAGTTTCAGACTTGTGTCTAAGAAAATAGATCCAAATTTTCCTTCTAAAGTCATCAATAAACGTTAGAAAATAAACGCTACCACCGATTGACTTTGTTTGCATTGGTCCACATAGGTCAGTGTGAACCAACTCTATGTGTTGTTTGGCTTGAGTGGTGGACTGTGGAAAACTAGTTTTCTTATGTTTTCCAAGAATGCAAGACTCACATAGGGGATTTTTTTCTTTGAAGATAGGTAGACCTTTGACCATGGAGTGCTTATGTAGAAGACTTAGACTCTGAAAGGGTATATGTCCAAATCTTGTATGCCAAACCACAGTTTCATTGGGGTTGGATGCACTTTGTGCATATGATTGGATCAGATTTGCAGTTCTGAGGGTCAGGGGAAACATTCTATTCCTAGTCATGTGGATTTCAGAAATCAATTGCCTGTTGGGGGTTTTATCATATATCCTACATGATGCTCCTTCAAAATGTACCTTATAGCCATGTTCAATTAGCTATCATACACTTAACAGGTTATGTTTTAGATCTGGAATATGATGGACATTGTTTATATATTTCTTTACATTTTGTTTAGTAAGAATAGGTATAGTGCCTTTTCCTTGAACTTTGACTAAGGAATCATTTCCAAGCGTAATATCAGATGAAATAGAAGAATCAATCCATGAAAGTAAATCTTTGTTTCCTGTCATGTGATTGCTGCAACCACTATCCAACAACCAAATATCTTTATGTTGTTCTTCATTCTTGTGGCATAAGAGAAACATACCATCTGAGGTTTCTCCTTCATGATTTGAGACACATACTCTATCTGAGAGATGATATGTTTGCTTCTTCCGACATTTAGATCCATAATGTCCATAATTTTTGTAGTAATAACATTGTATGTTTGATTTGTCATTTGATCTTCTCCCTCTGCCTCTTTGAGGCTGGAAATTCTCATTTTGGTTCTGTTGTCTGTGACCTGGGAAATTATGATTCTGGTTCTGTTGTCTGTGACCTTCACTTGAGTGATGGTTACTTGGACTTCTCCCTCTTCCTTGGTGGCCTATGCCTCTGCCTCTACCTCTGCTGAAGGAGAATTGAGTCTTGAAGGCATTGGCTATTGACTCATCTTCTAGATGTAGTCTAGTCTCATGTGTCAATAGAGAGCCCATTAATTCATCTGTTGAAAAATTTGATAGATCCTTGGATTCAAGGATGGTTGTAACAACCATTTCAAATTTATTTGGTAGACTTCTAAGGGATTTCTCAACAATTCGTTGATCAGGGATGGCTTCACCATTCAGTCTGATCTGGTTTACAATTCCCATGACTCTGGTCATAAACTGATCAATGTTTTCAGACTCTGTCATTTTTAGAGTCTCAAAATGTGTCCTCAAAGTCTGTAGTTTAACTATTTTGACCCAGCCATTTCCTTGGTAAGCTGATTTAAGGATGTCCCAGCCTGTTTTGAAGTAACAACGCTAATGATTTTGAGAAAATTGAGTCATCCACTAAGTTTTGAATCCATAATTTTGCCTTATTCTCTATGTTCCTCTGTGTTGCATGAGCAGTTCTCTGTTGGTTGGTCATGGCAAAAAGTTCTACTGGATCTGGTTCCACATATCCAAGATCCACTAGATCCCAACACTCTTGTGCTTGCAAAAAGGATATCATTCTAAGAGACCAAAACTCATAATTCTTTCCAAGAAGAATCGGTCCTTGTGTTGGTCCTAAGTTGCTAGAGGTGGCCATCTTTAAAAAATTTAACGGAAACAAAATTTGTTAGAGACTTTCGGGCTTACCTATTTCCCGTGTGTAAGAACAGGTCTGCGAAATACTCTGTTGTGACTTCGGGCCGAAAAACATTGGGTAGAATCCTTCTTTAACTTCGATCTCGCTGGATGTGACCATCCGAGTGCGAGATCTACGGAGTTAGAGATCTGAGCTATGTTCTTTAGCAACTGTAGCCCTTCTAATGATGGAATTGGGCTTTCTGAGTTTACTCAAGAGCTAAAAAAAAATTGAAGTTTAGCTTCTCATGTGATCGGGGGCTGAAAACTAGGCGCTTCGGGATTTCAGGCTTCGGGCGTTAAGACGCGTGAAGGTCTCAGTTCCTTCGAATAACTGAATTGACGAATAAAGGATGTGTTGCAAAGATCAACGATGCACGTTGATTTGAGATTAACGGTCTTTAGTTATTTTGGGAATTCGTGCCTTCGGGCCTTCGAGGATCCGAACGATATTCCTTTCTTACCTTGCAATCCTCCGAATTCCCTGACCTCCGAACAAGGGAAGATATCGACGGTCTCAATTACCCATCCAGATCTATGACTCAAAAGTTTTCCAGGAGTTAGAGCTTCAGATATCTTTCACCGTTCACAATCACAATACTCGCGAAGTGTCGAGGCAACGAATTATCCGTAGAGGTGTAGATCCAACGATCATTAGGCCTCTGCAAATGAATGGCCAAGATCTTCTTCGGAACTCCGACGTTCGAGAGTTTTCGACTACTAATACATGCTGACCTCCAGAGTGATAATCTCTGAAGTGCGAGAACTTCCTCCCGTGGCCTCTTGATTGCGACGATGGAGATTTACTTCAGAACTTCGGGTAGATCTCGCTCTGCAAAACCTTCCGGAGTGCTAAGTCTTCGAAGTGTGAGATATGGCGCTACGTTTCCTCGATGATGGACGGTCTAGATGAACTCCGAGCTTCGGGCCTTCGGGAGTTTTGGCTTCTCACATCTGTCTTTCTTCCGAAGTGATTATCGCTGGAGCACTTGTTTGAAGATCAACGACCACGAGTGATTGCGGAGACTCAACTCGCTCACTCTTTAATTTCCTTCCTGATCTCTGCAAAGCAAAGATGCTCGTCCGAGGTGGGATTGATATCCACCATTGATCTGTTGATCTAGAAAGATCAACGATCCTGAGTGATTGCGGGCCCACAACTTTCTCACGCTTTAATTTTCTTCCCGATCCCCGCAATGCGAAGATGCACGTTCGTAGCGCGATCGATATTTGTCGTTGATCTATTGATCTAGCAAGATCAATGATCTTGCACGATAGCGGGCTCACAACTTGCACAAACTTTAATATGCTTCCCGATCCCTGCAATGTGTTCCCACCGTCGATCTCTCTCTGATGAGATCTGACGGTCGTGGCTTAATCTTTGCTTGATCTGACAGCTGATCTTGCTCACACTCAGATCTTACGACTGAAAAAAAAAATTCTCCTTACCCGTGGGATCGTCTTTTTTGAGCTTAATTAAAGGTTTAGATATGTTCTCGTGACCAATCTTACGGCTGAAGTAGCTTCTCCTTTGTTGCATCTGCAAACTTTCTTCTTAAGAAAGAATTTCATGTTCATCTTTCACGAATTCTTTAAATGCTCATGAATCTTTAATTGTTTCGTCTTTCTGCAACGTATGCTTGCTCAAGCTTTCTGTCTCCAGTGATATTTTTAGGGTACTGTGGACTGCAAGCTACTCTTCAAGCTCTGTGAAGAATCTTACGTCTCGTGCTTTCGTCTGCGAGACAATGTAAGCTCTGCGCTCTTTTTCTTATGATCGGGCTGCTCTCTAGACACTGTGAAGAGGATTACGCCCTATGCTCTGATACCATGACAAAATGAGAAACAAAGAAGATAATACAGAGAAGAGGAAATTGGAAAACAGGAATGAGCAGAGATAATTGATTAAAGGAAAAGAGTTGAGCTAAATAAGCTTCAACAAATCAAGAAAATCAAGAAACAATCATACAGCTGGCCATGAAAAATGGCAGTGTACAGTCACATACTAATGAGGTTACAGATATAATTATAAAATATTGCTCAATTAACCATATTCCATAAGTTCCAAGTGTTCATTTGCACACACACTAAAGAAATATCAAGATGTTAAATTGTAGCCGATGGAAAATATGACTCTTAGAAACTTGAAATAAGTTATGTTCACAAATCATAGATCATCAAAGTTATGGGACAACTACCAAGGATAACACCAAAACAAACTCCGTTTAGGATTGCAGATTTTTTTATAAGTAAGGTTGCCTCATCCAAAATGTGTTATATTAACCAAGTGAAAGACTGAGCCAACATGTGCAATTATATCTCAAAAATGGTGATCTGACAGTGCATATACCACATTGCTTATAAGGGTAGATTGTGATCATATGGAAATGACAGTTTTAGAGTATTCCATACTTCATGTTATATGCATCAATAAAAGGTTCAAGAGATATCAGTTCTCAAATGAAGATTGCAACCAAAGAGCTGCAATGATAAGAGTAGACAGTGATCAAACTTGGAGTAACCTCACCGCGAGTTCATTGTTATCATAGATCAATAAAAATGATAGTATGCCATGTAATATAACTAAACCCAAGTATTGTTCAACTATAAGTCTTTAGAATGGTAGAAAATTGCCATCTGACTATGGACCTAATCCTGTCATTTAGTGTGTTTTCTAAACCAAGAGAATCTAGTGTTTAGGATGTGAAATTTAATTGTTTTCAATGCTCAGGAAAACAAGTACACGTTTTTCATCATATACCCAGACATCAAGACAGTGATCGACATTCATAGCATAACAGTGAAAAATTCTCAAGGTAGACTCATGTGAGACTGTGCTAAGAGACGGTGTTTGATTTTGTTCCACAAGAAATGTATCGGTCCTCAAGGCATTATATACCATGTGTTCAGGCCAGATCATTACCACTTACTAATCTGAGATGAGGAGCACAGTGAAGAGAAAACTTGAAAAACTCATTCTTTCAAGAATTTAGGAGTTTTACCAAGAGATCATAATTTTGCAGTAAGAAAGCGCACATGACAGTCAGGAAAAGTGTGCAAAATTAGCATTACAAACCATAGTGTTTGTTATTTTATCCATCAAATCATTTAAGAACATGTTTAAGATGCATTGTATGCTAAGACGTTTCCCCAAGAGATGAAGATGGTCCACTTGGAGAACGAAAGGGATCCAATGGTTGTGCTAGTGGATAAACCTGTCAGTGATAAGCAAGCAGGCGCACCAGAAAGTCCAACAAGAAGACTACCTAAAATCCTGTTAAGAAAGATTGGATAGGTAAACAAAGAGAGGAAAAATTCAGAAAGATCATCACAATGGACAGGAGATAAGAAAAAATATGCTAAACACCCATACATCATCCAAGCTGGAAAAATCTCTTATGGTTTGGACTTGTCCATTGCAATCATTCACTAAAACTAGTTTTAGAGCTCAAACGTCGAATCGGTCCCATATTTGATGAACATAGTTTTGGGGTCAACTGTTGAATCTCAGATTCTGGATTTGTTCTGCCCAACTGATTGTGGAAAACTGTATTGTGC
>SNQJ01S0024981.1:43056-74960 GCA_010110895.2 Picea sitchensis
GGTCCCATATTTGATGAACATAATTTTGGGGTCAACTGTTGAATCTCAGATTCTGTGTTTGTTCTGCCCAACTGATTGTGGAAAACTGTATTGTGCAACATATTTTCTTGAATATATATATATATATATATATATCAAAACAAGGCTGTGCCCTGGGTAAAAGGATATGAATCTCTATTAAAACAACAAAGTATGACAAGTACCCGCATTGTTAATAGAGGATACCTAACAAGTGTAACTGTAGGGCTGAGGGAGTTGAAAATATCTCACTTTATCTCATGGAAAAAATTCTAAGATCCTCTCTTTCCTTGTCTTGCTCCAATTCGAAGACTTGCGCACTAGATTACCTAGTCATTCCAAGAAGTTGCTCCAAACCTCGACAGTTCTTACTGTTTCAGGGGCATGTTTCCAATCAGTTGAATCAAAGTTCGTAGAACTGGGTTCAAATATTGTTGTTAGGATGCCTACTCTTATCAATCCAATCAAGCAAGGCTACATTTAAAACATCCCACTCTCAACACCGGGCGTTATTTTAATGATGACCTAAGCTTCGAACCGTTGAGCATTGGTTCTCAACAGTAATTACCCGATGTACAAACCATCATACCGGATCTACTAACAATCTTAATTACAGAAATAAGATGAAATTTAAGTTGGCAGACTAGGGTAAGAAAAGTAGGGTTTCCATCTCCGTCCCAACTTCTCCCTGCCTCGCAGCGTCATTAGAGGCCGTCGATTGTAAGTTATTATTGTACGTACCCGAATGTTGATTATAACCGAGAAAATGCAACAGCGTGCCAACATGGCATTGATTCATTCGTTAGATCTATTAAATATTGAGCCGTCCAACAACGTTCCCATTATCGCTGTGGTCTTTCCCACCTGAATGGCTTAAGCTTCAAAGCGACTATGCCTGCTGCAAGTTCCAAGCAATTTGGGCATAATAGTTAACCCTCGGTTTAGGCAGTTAAGCCAAAGGAAGTCCGGTCTATGTGAAGTGGCTCCTTAGTGCGTGATTCTCAAAGCATTTTTGCCCGAGACACTTCTTATTCAGTGGTAATGCTCATAAGCTTGTACCCGTAATAAACAACCAATGTTGTAGAGACCGAAACCCCACCCTTTATGTACGGTTCCTTTTGTAATTTTTCCTTGTAGATATGCAATTTAAAGGAAAGATCTGGTGGATCAACAGTGCCCGCAGTCTACTCTACGCAATGCAGTTTCAAATACTATACTGCGCACCAAATAGGCTTCGCAACAGAATACTATACTGCGCACCAAATAGGCTTCGCAACAGAGTTCTCAAGACCATTGCACAATGAACACACTGCCCAGTTTGGTTCAAATAATTTATAAATGCGGAGTAACACATTGGTATGCTTAGCACATAAACTCAAAAATAAGACAAACTTTGTCAATACACAAAACTTGATATTAATGAACTTTGGTGTTGTGGGCGAATAAAAAATATAATGACAGAGATGAGCTTTGGCTCTAATGACTTCTTTCAACTCTTCAGCTGCTTCTGGTTCTCTCTACCTCTATGCTTCTTCTCTACTCATCAACTACTTCTCTTCAACATCATTGACTAACTAAGAGACTCCGACTGATATAAACACTAACTAAGACTTCCTACAGAAGCTAAGACTGACTCGACATTAAAGACTGTCATTAATTCGAATGACTCTTCAACCACATACCAAAGCTTGAGAAGATAGAAATCATATCCATTTATAACTTCCTACTTGCCGACTGACTTTTGAGTAAATGTGCGACTTTGCACTTACAAAATGTCTGACTCACATTTCGATCGACTGACAAAATGACTGACAAACAAATCGGGGGAGACGTGAAGATCTCACCGACTTGTAATTACTATTTCCAACACTCCCCCTTAATTATAAGTTGGTGGGATTACAAAAGAAAATAACATAAAAAACTGAGTTTTCATTTTATTGTCACTCATATGTTTATGCGCAAACTCCCAGACTACTGTGCGGATGCTGAAATTCATCTCTTGCTAAAGTCTTTGTGAAAATGTCTCTTGCTAAAGTCTTTGTGAAAATGTCTGTGATCTGTTCTTTTGACCTGCGAAATTCTAAACAAATCTCTTTACTGTTCATCAATTCTCTGATGAAATGATACCTTGTATCAATGTGCTTGGTTTTCTTGTGAAACACATGGTTCTTTGATAACATGATGGCTGAATTGTTGTTGTTTCCTGTTGTTCCTGCAACAAATCTTTTAACATCCTTCTCATCCATACTGCTTGACAAGTTGTGATTGTAGTTGCGACGTACTCTGCTTCTACTGAAAAAAGTGTTACTATGGGATGCTTCCTTGAGGCCCATGATACCATATATGTTCCAAAATAAAAAGTGTACCCAGAGGTGCTTTTTTTGTCATCTATGTTGCCTCCACAATCACTGTCAGTGTATCTAGTGAGTCTGAAATCTTCTGAAGTGGAGTACTTAATGCTAAAATCTTTGTTCCATTCACATATCTCATGATTCTCTTTCCTTCCTTCCAATGTGATTCTTTTGGGGTTTCCATGAACCTTGAAATTAGGCTCACTCCATACAAAATGTTAGGTCTTGTCACTGTTAGATACATAAGACTGCCTACCGGTCTTTCAAATAGTGTGGGATCCACTTTGGATCCTTTATCTTCCTTGCTTAACTTCAATCATGTTATGACAGGTGTGGGTGTTGCTTTTGAATTCACCATATTGAATATTTTCAATATTTCATGTGCATACTTGGACTATCAGATATATATGTCAGTTTTGGACTGATGCACTTCTATTCCCAGAAAATATCTCATAAACCCCAAATGAGTCATTTCAAATTCATCCTTCATGACTGTCTTGAATTCTTTTATGCCAAAATTACCTGTAAATATCAAATCATCCACATATAAACAAACAATTAAGACATTACCTTGTTGATTTGATTTGATGTACAGTGTTGGCTCACTTTCACTTCTCTAAAATCCATTCTGTATGAGATAGGAATCTATGCGACTGTACCAATCTCTCGGAGCTTGTTTTAAACCATACAGTGCTTTCTTCAATCTGTATACTTTGTTTTCTTGTCCTGGAACGTCACAACCTTGTGGTTGTTCCACATATACTTGTTCTTCTAAGTTTCCATTCAAGAATGTTGACTTTACATCCATATGATAAACTCGCTATTTGTTCTGTGCGACAATAGCTAACACGGTTCTGACTATGTCCATACGTGCAACATATGCAAATGTTTCATTGAAATCAATTCCAAATTGTTGTTTAAAGCCTCTTGCAACTAACCTTGTCTTGTACTTTTATACATTTCCTTTTGCATCTTGCTTGGTTTTATAAATCCACTTGACACTTATAACATCCTTGTCTTCAGGTACATCAACCAAATTCCATGTTCGATTTTTCTCTATGCATCTAATTTCTTCATCCATGGCTTGTGCCCACACATAATCTTTGACTACTTCTTCAAAGGTTAATGGATCATCTATTTGTGAAAACAAGGCAAAAACTGAAAATGAATTTGTTGCGTCTTCATTATAGGTGTCACACATACTTCTTGTCTTTCTTGGTAACAAACTTGCTAAAGTTGGATCTGGAGATGTAGAACTGCTTGGACTACTTGCTAGTGTTTGTTGCGCTCTAGTTGTAGACTGCACACTTGTTGTTCTTACTGGAGTACTTTGCGTGGTGATTTGCGTTGCAGTGCCAGATGTAGATGGGACTGTACACTGACCTGTGCATGGTGTTTGAACTATTTCATCTTCGATGTCATCATGCTCCATCACGTCAATAATTTTTACTATCTTTTCTGTGCTTCCACCCCATGCTTCATTCTCCACGAACTGAACATCACCACTGATTATGTATTTTCTTGCGACAGGGTCATACAAATTGTATCCTTTTGTTTCTTTAGAATACCCTACAAATATACATTTCTTTCCTTTGTTGTCTAATTTCCTTCTCATCTCATCTGGTACATGTGCGTATGCGATGCAACCGAATTTTTTTAAGTGCGCCACATTATGCTTTGAACCTGCCCAGGCTTCCTATGGAACTCTATTCTTCACACTCTTTATCAGACATCTGTTCAAACTATATACTGCAGTTGCCACTGCCTCAGCCCAATACTCATCTGACAAATGATTGGTTGCCAACATATTGCGCACCATTTCCATGATGGTTCAGTTATTTCTCTTTGCGACACCATTTTGCTGTGGTGTGTATCGCGTGGTAAATTTCCTGTAGATGTCATGAACTTTACAAAAGTTTTGAAATTCTCTTGAAATGTGTCCTCCTCCTCTGTCTGTTCTTAGACACTTGATGAAGTAACCACTCTTCTTCTCCGCAAGTGAATTAAACTGCTGAAAACAACCCAATGCGTCAGATTTATGCTTTAGGAAATAAATCCATGTCTTTCTCGAGAAATCATCAATGAATGTTATAAAATAAGTATTGCCTCTTATAGATGGAGTTTGCATTGGTCCACAAATGTCTGAGTGTACTATTTCCAGTGGATCTTTTGCTCTGTAAGACTTTCCTACTTGAAATGATTCTCTGTGTTTCTTGCCAAATATGCAACCTTCACATATCCTTTCTGGTTTTTCAATCAATGGTAAGCCTTTTACCATATCTTTTGTGTGTAGAAGCTTCAGACCTCAAAAGTTCAAATGTCCAAATCTGAAATGCCATAACCAAGAATCATCTTGTATTTCAGATTGGAATGATTCCTTCATCTATGCGCCATTTTCTCCTTTCTTGATACTACGCGTAGTATTTCCTTCATTATAACTGTGTGCACTTTCGACTGTAAATGTAGTGTCTAATTGTGCACTTTTTCCTTTACCAACAGTTTGCGTTGTATTCTTCTTCTTGGCTAGCTTCAATGTCAATGGAAACATCCTGTTACTTGTCATCTCGATTTTTTCAATAAGTAGATTGCTTGGGAATTTATCCATGATCACATAATGATTATCTTCCATGTAGATTATGTATCCCTTTTGTAACAGTTGTCCTGTGCTAATCAAATTATGCTTCAGACCAGAAACATAATATACATCAGACATAATTTTCTGTTCTCGTTGTCTAGTCAAAATGTTTATACTGGCTTTCCCTAAGACAGTGACTTGGATATCTGTTCCAAGTGTAATCTTGGTTTGGACTGACTCATCCAAACTAGAAAATAGTTCTGTGTTTTTTATCATGTGGTTACTGCAGCCTAAATAGATGACAAATAGTATACGAAATGAAAAGTGTTTGACGATTTAAGAGATGATCTACGAGGTTGCTTTATGGGACCTCCATCATATGGGCAATGGGTTGAAAGGTCATGCTCATCAGTGTCGAATTTCCTTCACTTCAATATTGAGTATTTTTTTTATGCTTGCTCAAAACTATTAACGTGTTTGGTCACATGATCGACATACATTATTCCAACTACCTCACCTTGGACTTGAATTCTATGATGTTTGTATCCAAAGGCCATCAAAATGTCACACATGAAAACTCATACAATCAAGTTGCGTGGATCGAACATGTGGAATGAAAGGAATGACTACATCGGTGCCCCGTGACTGACCTGTCCTCGTTTTTAAGTTCAAAACCTAGATCTCAACCTTGTGCATCTATATTGTGGAAGGTATTTGAGTGGGACTAGTGTCGATCGCTTCGAGCCTTGGGCTACATATTGTCACCCTAAGAAAAAGTCTCAGAGTGAAATGAAATTGTGAGCAGAGAATTCAAGCAATCGCGAGGACATTTTTTTTCCAAGTCTTGACTATGGCTAGGGGATAACATTCTAAAAATGGGAAGGGACAAATTAGACAATCATGTGTCTAATTTAATATTACAAGTCGATTGACACACAAAGTCTATTTTCCTTGCAAACTTTACGAGGCATTGAATGAAGGTATACAATCTGAATAGTATGCCAAGAACCAATTAATGCTAGAGAGACAAAAAAAGAATAATACAAAACAATATTAAAATAATTCTTTAGGGTGCACATTGTCTACAATGACACCCTTGAGTCCCGACGTTCTGCTTAACAATGTTAAAGTTACAGGGTCATTGACCACGCAGGTATTGAAGATAAGTGCCTTGGTTTGCCTAGTTAAATTTTTATATCCATTTTGAATGATGCAGGCGAGTGCTTCAGAAAACAATATGCCTCTATCACATGAGTTTCAACACCGTGTAACAACATCTGTAAGCTACAACCAGGTGTTTCAGCAACGTGTTTCAACAACATTTGTAAGCTACAACCAATTGTTTCGACAATGTGTTTCAACAACATCTGTAAGCTACAACCAGGTGTTTCAACAACGTGTTTCACCACATTTTTCAATAAATAATAAATAACTATTGCAAAAAAAACTTAAGTGAATCACTCTTGCATCATACACAAATATTGATACTCTATTCTACAACAATCTTTTCAACAGGTGTTTCAACATAGAGCAAAATTGGCTTTTCAACAAAACAAAGTTATAACAAAAATAGGGAAATTATAACAACAGATTAAAAACTCGGATTCCAACAGTAAAATAAATTCACTGAATTATTCCTTGTAACAGTAAATTCACCCAGTACTTATGTACTAAAAACTTAATAAGATTGTACAACAAAAAATTGAACATCATAAGGATTTAACTGAAGTTTTCAAACAGAAAACAGAGTATGCATGCTACAACAAAATATATTACTCTGTAATAAATATGAACATCAGCATGAGTTTACAAACTTATATACAAACATAATTATCAATTTTCTTTCTATCTCTACATTAAAATCATAATTATATATATATATATATATATATATATATATATATATTGATTCAATAAATCAGTTAAACGCCATTTATGCGTAAATCAATAAATCAGTTAGCTTGCCCCTTCGTTGTACGTAAGTCGAATTTGGATTTTCCAGAATATTAATAGTTCATTTCCCCTTTGAAATTCGATCATCCAAAAATCAAACGGTGTGGCGGTGATGATCATTAAATAAATAAGGAAGTCAAGGCAGTGATTATAAATTTCTAGGCGGTGGTAGCTCTTCAAAATTCGATCGACTGAGATAAGCTGTCTTTTTGGCGGTGGAATGATTAATTTTTTTACATTCTCCCCCTTAATCATTTCACCCAAAAACAAAACACTACAATATTACAGTTCACAAACCCCAATGTTCTTTTTGTGAATTTCAAATAATTCTTTTTCTAAGGGATTTGTAAACATTTCTGTAAACTGAGCTTCAGATTTGCAAAACTCTACAGTAATTTCATCATTGTTTATCAACTCTCAAATAAAATGATATTTTGTATCAATATGCTTAGTTTTCTTGTGGAAAAAAATGATTACATGATAGTGCAATAACTAATTTATTGTCACAAAAACTCTGAGTTGGTTCTTACTGTTCATGCAACAACTCAGTGACAATCCTTCTCATCTACACAGTCTCACATGCAACCGTTTTTGCTACAACATACTGTGCCTCAATAGATGATAAAGTCATAATGGTTTGCTTCTTTGAATCCTAAGCTACAACTCCTCATCCAAAGACGAACACATATCCCGATGTGCTCTTCTTGTTATCTACATTACCTGCAAAATCACTATCAGTATATCCAATCAACATAAAATCTAAATCTGATGTGTACAGAACAACATAATTAGTTGTTCCAACAACATATCTTAGGATCCTTTTTCTATCTTGCCAATGGGTGCTCTCCAGAGTCTCCATAAACTTAGAAATCAAACTTACAACAAACATAATATCATTTCTTGTTGCTTTCAAATACATAATAATTCCAACCTGTCTTTTATATAGAGTCTAATCAACACATGACCCCTCATCATTCTTACTGAGTTTCGTTCTAGTTGCAATTGGTGTTACAACTGGTTTAGAGTTCACCATCTTGAACCTTTTCAATATGTCCTTTGCATACTTATTTTGGCAAATAAAAATACTATCTTCATATTGATTTACTTTAATGCCTCAAAAATACTTCATCATTCCTAAATCAATCATTTCAAAATCAATTTTCATGGTTGTCTTAAACTCATCTACTAAAATATTTCTGGTAAAATTCAAATCATCAACATACAAGCATACAATAAAAAATTTACCTTCCTGATTTAGCTTTGTATATAGAGTCAGCTCACTTGGACTCCTGTTGAATCCTCCACTTTTCAAGTATTCATCAATTCTGGTGTACCATACTCTAGGTGCTTATTTCAATCCATACAACGTTTTCTTTAACCTGTAGACCTTACTTTCTTTTCCATCAATCTCATATCTTGGAGGTTGTTTCACATAAAAATATTCTTCTAGAAAACCATTTAAAAATGCAGATTTTACATCCATCTGGTACATACACCATTTATTATGTGCAACAATGGATAACACTATTCTTACTGTATCAATCCTGGCTACAGGTGCAAAAGTTTCATTATAATCAATACCGGGTTGTTGAATGAACCCCTGAGCTCCAAGCATTGCCTTGTGATTCTCAACTTCACCTTCAACATTTAACTTAGTCTTGTAAATCCATTTAAAACCTATAAAATTTTTATCTTCTGACAAATCTACAAGTTCCCAAGTATTATTCCTTTCTATGGAATCGATTTCTTCATTCATAGCTTCTACCCAAACTTCTTTCTTAACAACCAAAATTTACAGGATCATATGCAATTGATCCAAAATTTGAAGCTTGATCTACTTCGTCAGTTTTCTCATACAATTCTCTTAAAATTCTAGTCTTTTGACCTCTAATTCTATTTCTTAATGAAGCTAAAGTAGGATTTGATTCATCACTAACCTCTGATCCTGTTTGTTTTCCACCATGACATGATGGTTCACCACGCTCATATGTTCTTGGTGTTCTTAGTTGTGATGGAATGAGTCCTAGTGATTGTCTTACATGAGTTCTTGTTGGAGGTGTATGTGACTGTGGAGTCAAATGTCCACCCTATACGACCTGTTCATCTACATCATCATCTTCATGAGATATTTCAGCTCCCACTGAAACAATTTTATCAATGCTACCATCCCAAGCCACTTCTTCTTTTGAATTCAACATTTCTAATGATTATATACTTCTTGGTGATGGGATTATAGAGTCTATATGCCTTAGACTCCTCTTTATCCAACAAAGACACATTTCTCACTTTTGTCATCCAACTTTATCCTCATCTGTTCAGGTACATGTGCATAAGACACACACCTGAAAATCCTCAAATGAGATACAATGTTATTCTTACCACTACAAGCTTCCTGGGGAACTTGGTTCTTTACACTCTTAGTTTGACTTATGTTTAGAATATATACTAAACAAAAAATTGCATTTCCCCAGTATTCATTTGGAATATACGTCTCCTTCAACATACTTTGAGCCATATTCATAATGGTTCGACTCTTCCTTTCATCTACTCCATTCTTCTATGGAGTATAATGAGTAGTAAATTGTCTCTTGATTCCATGATACTAACAGAACTCCATGAAATCAGTTAGAATATACTCACCTCCTTTGTCTGATCTCAATACTTTAATATATTTTCCACTCTCCTTTTCAACCATAACTTTAAACCTCTTAAATATATCAAAAGCTTCAGACTTCTAGTTCAACAAATAAACCCAAGTTTTTTGATTGAAATCAATAATAAAAGTCATAAAATAAACATTACCAGTCAATGAATATGTTTGCATCGGTCCACATAAGTTTGTGTGAACAAGTTCCATTGGAGCTTTATGCTTGTACAATACTCCAAAAATAAATTTATCTCTGTGATGCTTTGCAAGTATGTAGCTCTCACACGAGCTTGTTGGTTGTTGAATATTGGGAAACCCCTTCACCATTTGCTTCTTCTGCAACAAATCTAGACCTTCAAAATGTAAATGGCCATATCTCAAATTCCATAACCATGACTCATCCAAACCTTTAGCTTTATAAGAAATCAAAGAGTCAGTCAGATCATTTCTCATAATAAGTGGAAAAATTCTATTCTTTGTCATCTCTACTCTCGCAATCAGTTGCTTACTTTGATAATTATCATAAATTGTGCATACCTTATTCTTAAACAACACTCTATACTTTTTATCTATCAGTTGTCCAACACTTAACAAATTGCATTTCATACCAGGTACATAATAGAAATCATCTATTTTTCTTCTTTCACCATTCTTAATATAAACATGAATCACACCTTTACCATTAACTCTTATCTTACATTCATTACCCAACTTTACCTTAGACTGAATATTGGTATCTAAAATGGAAAACAAGTTTCTATTTCCAGTCATGTGATTGCTACATCCGTTGTCCAAAAGCCAAACATCATTTGAATTTTCCTCGGTGACATTATCAGCCAAAAACAAAGGTTTCTGGTCATCCTATGACTCCTCTGTTATCTGAGCATACTGCTTTCCAACATCTTCTTTCTTCTTCCAAAACTTGTTAGCATAATGTCCAAATTTTTCACAATAATAACATTGTACCTTAGATTTATCATACCTCTAATTTCCTTGCTGCTAGGATTTGTTGCTACTCCCCCTTAAAGTAGGAGGATTTTGCTGAGTTTTCTCCTCAGATTCTGAATCATTTTTTTTGCCTCTTTGACCAACAAATCGACCTCCTCTTCCTCTGCTACTAGTCCTTCCTCTGCCTCTGCCTCTAGTAACATGAAGCTGGGATTTGAAGGAATTATCTAATGGATTGTCATATCTAGACATCATGTATTTATGAGCAATCAAATAACCAATTAATTCATCAATATGCATAAATACTAATATCTTTAAATTCTTCTATGGGTACAACTACAGATTCAAACTTCTTTAGAAAATATCTGAGAACTTTCTCAATTGCTCTCTTTTATGAGAGATATTCACCATAATGCCTGAGCTGATTCAAAATATTCATGACTTGAGTCATGAAACTATCAATTGACTCACTGTCCTTCATCTTCATATTTTCAAAGTCTCTTCTCAAATTCTGAACCTTGACAGTCTTCACCTTGGATACACCCTGATAGCTAGTTTCAAGAATGTACCAAGCTTTCTTTGAAGACACTGTACTTGACACCTTCGGAAATATGGTTTCAATTATGCCTTGCTGAATAATATCGAGGACTTTGTTATCTTTCTTTCTGTTCTCCTTCAAAAAAATCTTCTCAGGATTTGTCAGAGCCATTTCTACTACTTGGTCATCAGGATTTGGATAACCAACAGTAACAAACTACCAAATATATTAAAAACACATAATTGTTCTCATTCTGATAAACCAAGAATCATAATTTCTTTCAGTCAAAACAAGAATCTGTGGCTGAGCCAAATTAATGTTTGTATCCATTTCAAATCAGATTCCAAATCACTATATTTAGTTACAACGAGAAACTAGAAATGTTAGTAGCTCTGATACCACACTGAAGGATGTAGGGGAGTGCTTCAGAAAACAATAAACCTCTATTACACGAGTTTCAACATTGTGTAACAACACTTGTAAGCTACAACCAGGTGTTTCAAGAACGTGCTTCAATAACATCTGTAAGATACAACCATTTTTTTTTAGCAACATGTTTCAACACCGTGTTTTAGCATGTGTTTCAAAAAATAATAAATAACTATAGTAGAAAAAAATTAAGTGAATTGCTCCTGCATCATACACAAAGATTGATACTTTATTCTACAACAATATTTTCAACAAGTGTTTCAGCAAAGAGTAAAATTGGCTTTTCAACAAAATAGAGTTATAACAAAAATAGGGAAATTATAACAACAAATTAAAAACTCAGATTCCAACAATAAACTAACTTCATTGAATCATTCCCTGCAACAATAAATTCACCCAGTACTTTTGTACTAAAAAATTAATAAGATTCAACGAAACACTGCACAACATAAGGATTTAATTGAAGTTTTCAAACAAAAAACAGAGTAGGCACGTTACAACAAAATAAATTACTCTATAATAAATCTGAACATCATCATGAGTTTACAAACTTAGCTACAAACAAAAATGGAGTACAAAATCCCTTGTTAACTCTTCAAAATTCGATCGGCTGAGATAAGTCGTATTTTTGGTTGTGGAATGATTAATTTTTTGGCATTATACCCCTTAATCATTTCACCCAAAAACAAAACACTGCAATATTACAGATCAGAAACCCCAATGTTCTTTTTGTGAATTTCAAATAATTCCTTTGCTAAGGGCTTTGTAAACATGTCTGTAAACTGATCTTTAGATTTTCAAAAATCTACAGTAATTTCATCATTGTTTATCAACTCTCTAATAAAATGATTTTTTGTATCAATATGCTTAATTTTCTTGTGGAAAACATGATTACGTGACAGTGTAATAGATGATTAATTGTCACAAAAAATCTGAGTTGGTTCTTGTTGTTCATGCAACAACTCATTCACAATACTTCTCATCCATATAGTCTGACATGCTGCCATTGTTGCTGCAACATAAACTGCCTCAACAGATGATAAAGTCACTATGGACTGCTTCTTTGAATCCCAAGCTACAACTCCTGATCCAAAGATGAACACATATCCTAATGTGTTCTTTCTGTCATCTACACTACCTGTAAAATCACTATCAGTATATCCAATAAACTTAAAATCTTAATCTAATGTGTACAAAAGACCATAATTGGTTGTTCGAACAACATATTTTAGGATCATTTTTCCATCGTGCCAAAAAGTGCTCTTCGGAGTATCCATAAATCTAGAAATCAAACTTACAACAAACATAATATCATGTATTGTTATAGTCAAATACATAAGACTTCCAACCATTCTTTTATACAGAGTTGGATCAACACATGACCCCTCATCATTCTTACTGAGTTTTGTTCTAGTTGCAATTGGTGTTATAGTTTTTTTACAGTTCAACATCCTAAACCTTTTCAATATGTCCTTTGCATACTTATTTTGGAAAATAAAAATACCATCTTCAAATTGATTTACTTCAATGCCTAGAAAATACTTTATCATTCCTAAATCAGTCATTTCAGACTCAGTTTTCATGGCTATCTTAAACTCATCTACTAAAAGAGTTCCAGTGAAAATCAAATCATCAACATACAAGCATACAATAAAAAATTTACCTTCCTGATTTACCTTTGTATATAGAGTTGGTTCACTTGGACTCCTGTTGAATCCTTCATTATTCAAGTATTCATCAATTCTGTTGTACCATACTCTAGATGATTGTTTCAATCCATACAATGTTTTCTTTAACCTGTAGATGTTACCTTCGTGTCCATCAATCTCATATCCTAGAGGTTGTTTCACATAAACCTCTTCTTCCAGAAAACCAATGGCTAACACCATTCTTAGTGTATCAAGCCTGTCTACAAGTGTAAAAGTTTCATTATAATCAATATCGGGTTGTTGACTGAACCCCTGAGCTACAAGCCTTGCTTTGTGCTTCTCAACTTCACCTTCAACATTTAACTTAGTCTTGTAAATCCATTTAACACCTATACAATTTTTTATCTTCAGGAAAATCTACAAGTTCCCAAGTATTATTCCTTTCTATGGAATCAATTTCTTGATTCATAGATTCTACCCAAACTTCTTTCTTAACAACATCATCAAAATTTAAAGGATCATATGCAATTAATGCAAAATTTGAAACTTGATCTAATTCATCATTTTGTTCATACAATTCTCTTAAACTCCTAGTCTTCTGACCTCTAATTATGTTTCTTAATGAAGCTAAAGTAGGATTTGATTCATCACTTACCTCTAATCTTGTGTGTTGTCCACCATGACTTGATGGTTCACCACACTCATATGTTCTGGGCGTTCTTAATTGTGATGGACTGACTCATGGTGATTGTCTTATATGAGTTCTTGTTGCAGGTGTATGTGACTGTGGATTCAACTTTCCACCTTGTACGACCTGCTCATATGCATCACCATCTTCATGAGATATTCCAGCTCCCCCTGAAACAATTTTATCAATGCTACCATCCCAAGCCTCTTCTTCTTTGAACTGAACATCTCTGCTAAAAACATACTTCTTGGTGATGGGATTATAGAGTCTATATGCCTTAGAATCCTCACTATATCCAAAAAAACACATTACTCACTTCTGTCATCCAACTTTCTCCTCATCTGTTCAAGTACATGTGCATAAGCTACACACTCGAAAATCCTCAAATGAGATACGTTGCTATTCTTACCAGTCCAAGCTTTCTGGGTAACTTGGTTCTTTACACTCTTAGTTGGACTTTTGTTCAGAATATATACTGAACAAACAACTGCATCACCCCAATATTTGTTTGGAATATGCTTCTCCTTCAACATACTTCAAGCCATATTCATAATGGTTCGATTCTTCCTTTTAGCTACTCCATTATGCTGTGGAGTATAACATGTAGTAAATTGTCTCTTGATTCCATGATACTGACAAAAATCCATGAAATCAATTATCATATACTCACCTCCTTTGTTTGATATCAAGACTTTAATATATTTTCCACTCTCATTTTCAACCATAACTTTAAACCTCTTAAATATATCAAAAGATTCAAACTTCTTCTTCAGCAAATAAACCCAAGTTTATTTGCTGAAATCAAAACTCCATGAAATCAATTATCATATACTCGCCTCCTTTGTTTGATATCAAGACTTTAATATATTTTCCACTCTCCTTTTCAACCATAACTTTAAACCTCTTAAATATATCAAAAGATTCAGACTTCTTCTTCAACAAATAAACCCAAGTTTTTTGACTGAAATCATCAATAAAAGTCATAAAATAGACATTAGCAGTCAATGGATATGTTTTCATTGGTCCACAGAAGTATGTGTCAACAAGTTCCAATGGAGCTTTAGCCTTGTATGAAACTCCAGAAATAAATTTATCCATGTGATGCTTTGCAAGTATGCAACTCTCACACGAGCTTGCTAGTTGTTGAATACTGGGAAACCCCTTCACCATTTGCTTCTTTTGCAACAAATCTAGACCTCCATTTTATGTAAATGGCCATATCTCAAATGCCATAAACATGACTCATCCAAAACTTTGTCTTTATAATCATTTAAAGAGTCAATTAGATCATTTGTCATAATAAATGGAAACATTATATTCTTTGTCATCTCTACTCTCACAATCAATTTCTTACTTGGATAGTTATCATAAATTGTACATACCTTGTTATTAAAGAACACTTTGTACTTTTTCTCTATCATCTGTCCAACACTTAACAAATTGCATTTCATACCAGGTACATAATAGACATCATCTATTTTTCTTCTTTGATCATTCTTAGTATAAACATGTATCACACCTTTACCATTAACTCTTACCTTATAGTCATTACCCAACTTTACCTCAGACTGAATATGGGTATGTAAACTGGAAAATAAGTTTCTATTTCTAGTCATGTGATTGCTACATCCACTGTCCAAAAATGAAGCATCCTTTGAACTTTCCTGGGTGACATTACAAATCAAAAACATAGGTTTCTAGTCATGCTATGACTTCTATATTATGTAAGTAGAGGGATTTCCAACATCTCTTTCTTCTTCCAACACTTGTTATCATAATGTACAAATTTATTACAATAATAACATTGTACCTTAGATTTATCATACCTCTGATTTCCTTGCTGCTAGGATCTGCCGCTACTCCCCCATAAACTAGGAGGATTCAACTGATTTTTCTCCTCAGATTCTGAATCATTTTTGTTGTCTCTTTGACCAACAAATCAACCTCCTCTTCCTATGATACAATGTCCTTCCTATGCCTCTTCCTATAGTAACATGCAGTTGGGATTTGAAGGCATTCTCTAATGGATTATCATATCTAGAAATCATGGATTCATGAGCAATCCGATAACTAATTAATTCATCAATATGCATATGACTAATCTATTTAAATTCTTCTATGGGTACAACTATGGATTCAAACTTCTTTGGAAAAGATCAGAGAAAATTTCTCAATTGCTCCTTTATTTGATAGGTCTTCACCATACTGCCTTAGCCGATTCACAATATTCATGACTTGAGTCATGAAACTATCAACTAAATCATTGTCCTTCATCTTTAGATTTTCAATGTCTCTTCTCAAATTATCAACCTTGACAATCTTCACCTTGGATACAACTTGATAGCTAGTTAGAGAATGTCCCAAGCTTTCTTTGAAGACACTCCACTTGACACCTTCAGAAACATGGTTTCAATTATGCCTTGCTGAATAAGACCGAGGGATTTGTTGTCTTTCTTTCTGTTCTCCTTGAACAAAATCCTCTCAACATTTGTCAAAGCCATTTTAGCTGCTTGGTCAACAAGATCTGGATAACCAACAATAACAAAGTCCCAAAGATCTTGAGAATGCAAAATTGTTCTCATAATGATAAACCAAGAATCATAATTTCTTTTAGTAAAAACAAGAATCTGTGGCTGAGCCAAATTAGTGTTTGTATCCATTTCAAATCATATTCCAAATCACTATATTTAGTTACAACGAGGAACTAGAAATGTTACTAGCTCAGATACCACACTGAAGGATGCAGGAGAGTGCTTCAGAAAACAATAAACCTCTATTACACAAGTTTCAACACTGTGTAACAACACCTGTAAGCTACAACGAAGTGTTTCAACAACGTGTTTCAACAACATCTGTAAGCTACAGCTAGGTGTTTCAGCAATGTGTTTCATCACGTGTTTCAACAACGTGTTTTGGCACGTGTTTCAACAAATAATAAAGAACTATTGCAGAAAAAACTTAAGGAATCACTCCTGCATCATACACAAAGATTGATACTATGTTCTACAACAATATTTTCAACATGTGTTTCAGCAGAGAGTAAAATTGGCTTTTCAGCAAAACAAAGTTATAACAAAAACATGGAAATTATAATAGCAGATTAAACATTTAGATTCCAATAGTAAAATAACTTCACTGAATCATTCCCTACAACATTAAATTCACCCAATACTTCTGTACTAAAAACTTAATAATATTCTACAACAAAACACTGCACAACATAAGGATTTAACTGAAGTTTTCAAACATAAAACAAAGTATGCATGCTAGAACAAAATAAATTACTCTGTAATAAATCTGAACATCATCATGAGTTTACAAACTCAGATACAAACATAAATATAGTACAAAATCCCCTGTTAACACTCTCAAAATTTCATTATCAATTTTCTCTTTATCTCTGCATTAAAATCATAATTACATGGATGTGTATATATATTGATTCAATAAGTTGGTTATCTTTCCCTTTCGTTGTACGTAAGTCGAATTTGGATTTTCCAGAATATTAATGGTTCATTGCCCCTTTGAAATTCGATCAGTAAAAAATCGAATGGTGTGGCGGAAATGATCAATAAATAAATAAGACGGTCAAGATGGTGATAATAAATTTTTGGGCGGTGGTAACTCTTCAAAATTCGATCGACTAAGATAATTCATCTTTTTGGGAGTGGAATGATTAATTTTCTGACACATTTGATTGTCCCCCCAAAAAACTATGCCATTGTACTTATGGGCTTGGACATACATAGAGAATTCCATTGATATTGAGGTTCGATCTTTGTATTGGGATAGGGGTTCTAGTTTTTGAGTGTTTCATCAACTAAAAATGTATAAACAATAACATTTGCAATGGTCTTGACAATAGTTTTGATAGTACCTGGACTTAAGCCGATCTATTGCAGAGAGAGAACCATCCTTTGCCTCGGTTAACACTTCCACATGAAACAAACCATCCATGGATTGCGCGCGAAGGGGAAACCACATATTGAAAATTTCAAAGCTACCATTTTCAACCAGGTTAGGAGGTCGATACACTCGCTAACTGCTATGGCTGCTAGGATGACAACAATTGAATTTGTAACAATAATCAACTACATCATTGGGGTTTTCCTTTAACAATTTAGAATATAGATAATTCCATGAGTCATCGACATTCAAAGAGAAACCCATGGCAACAACTATATAGACTTATGTATCAAATCGGGTGAGAACTACATATAATTTCATGTGAGAAGCCGTGGTCAATAACATTATTAACGGTGTCAGTTTGATAACCTTCCACGTTTCTCCATATCATTTATATTTTCTATCATAAAACTCACCTCAACTTAATTTATTTTATTTAATATCCCAAATACCCATCTAAAGCTCAAAGTTGATTCATTTGAACAACTTGTCCACACTTCTTCACCTCTTGTTCAATCGAAAACTTTAAGTGGAATGGTATCTAGTACAACTCATATAGAGATTGTAAAAGAAGAAATCCACGAAAAGAAAATCATGGACGATAAATAATAACCAATTTAAATTTTGCATGTTATTTTTTTTAAAGGTAACTTAGAGTCGAACCAAGCCCTGATCGGTTTGGTCTTGGCTTCAAGTTGGGTAATCTTGTTAAAGCATACAATCTCTCTTGTTGAGAGAGTATGCATAGATTATATAGTTAGGTGATTAATTGATTTTCTATTTATGAAAAGTTGTTAGTCAGTTGTTAACCACTTATTAGTTTTTTACAGTAGAAAAAGTGGAAGAGTCAAAGCTAAGTTTCCCTAAGTCAATGGTTTCAAAGGAACAAACCCTAGCCACTACCTTAAGGAGGTGAATTGGAGTTTTTGTTTTTAATTTGGACAAATTTTCTATTGTATTCTGGGTTAAATAATGTTGATTTTTTTTTTTAAATATTTAGGGTGTTCAACTAAAAAATTGAAGTTGTTTGTCCCCAATTTTTTTTTAATGTCGGTGATCAACTTTTGCTATATTAAAAGCATAAAGTTACGGTATGGATGGAAGTTAAATGATATAAAAAAAGGGTGATTGAGGATTAAAAGAAAGGGACAAAGGTAAAAAATGGAGAAATAAGGAAATAACCTTCACGTATTTTATGTGATTGATTTTTAATGGCCTCAACAAGTAATCTAGGGAAAACAAAGGGACTTGTTCTTGTTGGAAATAACTATGAGTTTTGTTCTCTAAGGATGAAAGCATTCCTATAAGTTCAGGAATGTTGGGAACTAGTGGATAATGGCTTCTCAGATTCCAATCAAGCAACTTTGCAGGCCATGACTAATGGCCAAAGAAACTAGCTTGCAGAATTGAGGAAAACGGAGAACAAATCCAAGTTTTGGATCTAGAGTTTAGTGGATGAATCTATTTTTCCCAAGATAACATGAGCATCTAGTGCAAAGCAAGCCTGAGATATCTTGTAATTAGCATATTAGGGTAATGATAAAGTGAATACTATGAAGCTTCAAACCCTAAGGAGAGAGTTTGAAACCTTGAATATGAAGGAGACAGAGAACATTGACCAATTCATGACCAGAGTGATGGGAGTTGTGAATCAACTCACAATTCATGGAGAGAATATTGAAGATCAAAAAATTGTTGAAAAAGTTCTCAGAAGTCTACCTAAGAAATATGAAATGGTTTTCATTTCCATAGAAGAGTCCAAATATCTATCTAAACTGATAGTTGAAGAATTGGTGGGTTCTCTTTTGTCCCATGAATTAAGAATCGACATGGAAGATGAATCCTTGGAACATGCCTTCAAGACTCAAGTATTCATCGATAGAGATAGAGATAGAGGAAACAAAGGTATAGGTAAAAGAGGTAGAGGCAGTCATCAACCAGAAGCAAGAAAAACACTAGAATAGTCAGAACAATCAAATCAACCTAAATACTATCAGAATCAGAGGGGAGAGGCAAAATATGGACAAACAAATCTAAAGTCCAACATTACTATTGCAGAAAATTGTTATAAAAATAGGATTGCAAAGAAATAAAAAAAACCAGATGCAGAAATAAAACACAAAATATACACGATACAATAGAGACACAAATATACGTGGTTCACCCAGTGTGGGATACTTCCACCAGATAAATTGCCAAGTCCTTCCTTTATTATTATCCAACAAATGAAGGGATACAACCTACAACAAACCCATTGTAACTTCTCCTTCTTTCTCTCAGGGTATCTTCTCTCATAATACAATATTCACTCTCATACATAGCCACAATACAATTCCCTTATACATAAATTAAGGTTTCCTTCTAGGGAAAACATCCATAACATAAATTCTACCATCAGATCTGCGACCTTATAATGAATGATCCAAATTGATTACGAAATTACAATATTTTACAAGGAAATTTTCCCAAAAATTTATCTTCGAGGTCCCATGAGATGGGATCAAAAATCGGTTGAAACAAGATCTCTGAATCAGGAAGATAATCAGGTTCCACAACCAACATAAAATATGGTCACCATGAAAGTGAATGCAAAAATAAACAGTCAGATTTGAACAAGAGCAGAGATAATATCTCGAACATTGAAGAAGGTACATATGATACAATGTTCATTTCATGTCAAATAACTAAATAAGACCACAAGAAGGATATTTGGTTGTTGAACAATGGCTACAACATTCACATGACATGTAACAAAAAGTTGTTTTCTAGCATTGATAGTTCTATTCAATATGAAATTACTTTAGGAGATGATTATTATGTCAAGGCCTTAGGAAAATGTGTTGTGTTAGTATTAACCAAGTAAAATGAGAAGAAATATATTCTTGATGTATTCTATGTATCCAATCTTATACATAATCTAATAAGTATAAGACAATTGAGTCAAAATGGTTATGATGTCAGATTCAAGGACTCCACATGAACTATCTTAAATAAGCCACCTAGTAGAAGACTTGTTGCAAAGGTTCAAATGACCAAGAATGTAATGTTCCCGTCGAATACAAGAAGTGTAAACATGTCATATTCATATGCACAAAATGTCTTAAGAACATATGAGACTTGGTTGTGGCATCTTAGGTATGCTCATTTACCTTTTAGGAGTCTCATTCTCTTGCAAAAACAATCAATGGTTAAGGGACAAACTATATTGAATGAACAAACCAACCCTTGTGAAAGTTTCATTCTTGGAAAAAATCAAAGAGATAGTTTTCCAGCAGCCTCCAACAGAGAGAAAGAGCATCTATAACTAGTTCACACAGATCTATGTGGACCCATGCAAACTTAGTCCATCAATGGAAGTTTTTATTTTCTAACGTTCATTGATGATTTTAACAGGAACGTTTGGGTATATTTCCTTAAAAAAAAATACGATACATTCACAAAGTTCAAATAATTTAAAGCTATAGCAGAAAAACAAAGTTGCAAATATGTCAAAGTACTCAGGTCAGATGGAGGAGGAGAGTATGAATCAAAGGAGTTTGCAATTTATTGTATACAACATGGAATTAAAAGGAAGTTCACCACCATATATAGTCCGAAGCAAAATGGAGTGGCTGAAAGAAAGAATTGGACCATCATGAATATGGAAAGGAGCATGATCAAATATTAGAATCTATCCAATGATTTTTGGGATGATACTATGGCTTATTTAGTCTACATACTAAACATATACCCAACAAAAAGTGTGAAAGATAAGGTTTCTCAAGAATCATGGAGTGGCACAAAGTCAAGTGTATCTCACTTCAAAGTTTTTGTTTGTATATCCTATGCACATGTCCAAGAAGAGCTAAGAAGGAAACTTGACAAAAGGAGTGAAAAATGCATTTTCATTGGGTACAATAAACAATACAAAACCTATAGAATCTACAATCCACTCACTAACAAATTTGCGGTGAGAAGAGATGTAAAATTTTTGGAGGAAAAATCTTGGAGTGGCCAAGAAAATGAAACAATGGATAACCAAAATCCACTACTCCAAATAGATGAACAGGTGGAAAGATTAGGAAAACAAGTACCTCCACCAAGACTTCCAAGGTTGCAAGTGCAAAGACAAGAAGAACAAACTGAAAATAGTTCTTCTTCCAACAGTGGGTCAATAGGTTCTATGAGAAATAAAAAAATAAGGACCTTGAGGGAAATCCATGAGATGTTGGATGACGTGGATCAACACGATCACTTTTCCTCATTGTGCTATCAACCCACTTATTTTGAAGAGGAAGTGAAAGAAGAACATTGGGTACATGTCATGAATGAAGATATTGAAGCTGTTGAAAAAAATAAGAGATGGGATCTTGTTTATCTCCTAATAGATAAAACTATCATTAGCGTTAAGGGGGTTTACAAGAAAAAACAGAATGAGAAAGGCAAGGTAGAGAAATATAAGGCAAGGCTAGTTTCCAAAGGGTTTTCTCAAAAACCTGGTATTATCTATGGTGAAACCTTTGCTCCAATAAAAAGGTTGGATACTATTGGAGCTGTGATAGCCATTGTAGCCTAGATAAAATGACAAGTTTACCAGATAGATGTTAACTCAACGTTTTTGAATGGAAATTTAGAAGAAGAGTTGTATGTAGATCAACCATAGGGATTTGAAGTAAAAGTCCAAGAGTACAAAGTATACAAGATGAATAAATCTGTGTATGGCTTGAAGAAAGCTCCAAGATCTTGGTACGATCAATTTGACTCTTATTTTCTCAACAATGTGTTCAACAGGAGAAATAATGATCCCACTCTCTATACCAAATAAGATTAGCAAGGTAAAATTCTTATAGTTTGTCTTTATGTTGATGATATGATATATAATGGTAATTTGATGTTATATGATTTCAAAGTTTCCATGAAAAGAGAGTTTGAGAAGACATACCTTGGTCTCATGAAGTATTTTTTGGGAATTGAAGTTAAGAAATCCGCTCAAGAAATTTTCATATGTCAACAAAAATATGCTACATATATCTTAAACATGTTTAGAATGGAAAAATGTAAACCGACAAACACACCTATTGCAACATTAACAAAATTGAGCAAGCAAGATGATGGACCAATAGTTGATTCAACATTGTATAAGAGGCTTGTAGGAAGCCTCATGTACCTTATTGATGCAGGAGCATCGACTTCAAAGTCAAAGACGCAAGCATGGAGGAAAATAAGCGACATCTCAGCATGACAAAGTTTCAAATCAACATTTAACTCAGAAGTAAATCGAGTTGTTGAGATATTTTTGAAAGCAACATTTTTAAATATGTTGTGTTTGTAAAGTCATATAGGACTGTAAGGGGTTGCATATATAGAGTGTTGACTCTTATCTGGCAATAACTGTTAGTTATTGTAATAGGACAAAGTAGGTAACCTCTAAGAGATGATAGGATAGGTTGCAAACATGACGAGAGAGATCATGGAGCCAGTCCTTAGATAGTTTGTTGTTGTATTGTAAAAATATTATGAGATAGGAAGATAGAGATCAGTAGATCAGAATAGGGTAAAAGAAAGATGCAGTGAATAACTGCAAGAATATATGTAATTTGTTTCATGAATGAATAGAACAAACATAATCTTCCCAAATCTTGGACTGTGTTCATTTAAATGTGTGATTGAATGAATGTTGCATTCTGTGTATGTTGTTTATTTCATTTCATTCATGTATGATTGTTCGATAAGTTGATCGTATGAGTTCATGAAGAAACTGGATAAGTTTCAATTGTTTCTCTTCTGAAACTCGTATGAAAGGTGTGCATATCGAATGCAAGAGTGTGTCAACTAAGTCTCAGATTGACTTAGAAGAGTTAAGAGAGAGAAAAAAGGAAACTTAGACCATGTGCAAGGAGTGAACAACATCAAGGAACGACTAAGCGTCGAATAACCAGAACAGAGGAATGCCAGGTGGGCGAGACGAAATTATTTAGAAGAAATCCTTCTAAGTGAGTTATCGAAATTCCTGAATGCAATGAGTGCGTGGGAAGTTGAAATCCTTTAAGGATCAAGCTCAGAAGGGATAATAATTTTTATAAGTGTTGATGAGATCCAAGAGTCAGACTCATAGGAGAAGCAAAGGCTGAAACCTTTGAAGATTGATAAATATTCGAAGTTGGAAGAAATCAAAAGCTCAGGAGGAGGAGCGACAGTGGCCGTTGGATCATAGTGCAAAGGATCAATAGTCATCTGATCAGAGCAAGGTGAATGATCCTTAGCGCTTCACACACTCAGGAGAGAGAACTTAACAAGGTTTGAGAATTGAGATTTCCGAAGCCCAAAGACCCGGAAAGCTGAAGTAAATCTCAATCGTCCGATCAACCGAAGAATATTTGAATCATCATATCATCTGAAGTAAATATCAGGCGTCGGATCAACCGAAGTCAATCTGAGCCGTCAGAGTTCAGAAGAGACATGGCATGAATCTGTGGACTCCGAGTAAAGTCCCAAGTAATTCATAATCGTCCAATCTAAGAGAGATGTGGCATAGATCCATGCACTCCGAGTAAAGACCTGAAGTAATCCTTGATCGTTATATCAAGAGGACACATGTCATTGGATTGTAGCCTTCGGATAAAATCCAGTGGGAAAAAAGGGTGAAGTTTGAGATTTGAGATCTCAGAAGTCCTAAGACATGAAGGAGATCCTGATTGTTGATCGAGAGAGGGTCAAAGGAACATTGATCTGAGTTGAAAGGTCAAACACACGATGTAAAGGCAAGGCCATTGATTGAGAAGGACAGGTGTCCACAGATCATCAACTCTAGAATATTGACGTACGGAGGAAAGCAGGGTTTGAGACTTGAAAAGTTCAAAGTCTGGAATCATGAAGGAGATCACATCCGTTGATTTCGGAGGGGAAAATCGGGTCCATAGATTTGGAAAGGGAAGATTTGAACCGTCATTTCAGACAGTAGCATCAAGATTGGGAGATCGATGGTCTCGTAGCATTATGGGGACATGAGTTGCCTGAAATTTAAAAAGTTGAGGGCGGATCGAGATCCGGACCGTGGTTTTGGCAAAAGGACATGTGCAGGCTTGAAGAGAATTACGGGCTGAAAGTAGTTTGATCCCAAACCACTTTTGGCTGTGCCCGATATTGCATGGTCACGAGAGGTCATCGCCCAAGGTCACATCAAGAGGGGGCTTATCAGAAAAAGGAGCTAACGCCTAGTACTCTAAGATTTCATAGGATAGTGAAAGGGAAGGTTGCGGGTACCATAATACCTACACCAGAGAACCGAAAGGGCCTATGTTTAGATACAGAAGGAGACCATTAAGGTTTCTGAGGGTCATTTAACTCAAGAATTAGAGATCCTTGACTAGGAGGTCATGTAGCGTTATGGGGGAGTAGGGGGGCTCCATCAGGTGGTATCAGATATGATTTTGAGCTTGTTTGTAGACAAAAGACAAAGGAGAAGGGAGATAATTTGGTATCATTTGTGGTATTAGGAAAATTTGATTTTTGTTCGTAGGCATCAGAAGGTGACGCAGTGAAATCATGCCACCAGAAGGCGTAGAGTGAATCCAGAAATGGAAGAAGAAATGAGGTGACTCCGAATAAGACTGAACTCCATGGAAACAACAGAGAGAAGACCACCAGACACTAGACATATCAGTGAAGATGAGAGCGAATAAATAGAGGTCGAAGAAAATGTAACAGAGGATGCTGAACAAATTCACTTATTGAAAGTTTTTTCAAGAATATGAGCCATAGAAAGAATAGAGGTACCAATGTATGAAGGAAATTTAGAAGTTGAAGAATTGTCGGATTGGGTATGTGCTATGGAAAAATACTTCAATTACAAAGATATCGAAGAAGACAAGATGGTGAAGCATGAAGTGACAAGACTGAAAGGTCATGCAACACTATGGTGGGATGAACTACAAGCCGAATGTAGGAGCAAAGGTAAGAAGAAAATTAAGAATTGGGATAGGATGGTAGCCAAGTTGAAAGAAAAAATTATCCCAAAGGATTACCAAATCAATCTGTTCAGGAGATTGATAAACCTAAGACATAAAATCTTATCAGTGAAGGAGTACACCAAAGAATTTTACAAACTGAACATCAGGGCTGGACAGAAAGAGAATGAAGATGAAAAAAAAACCAGGTATATCAATGGACTGAGATATGAAATACAAGAGGATATCAGGATGATGTCTATTAGTAAAGTCGAGGATGCTTATCTAGAAGCCTTGAAAGATGAATAAAAATTGGCCAGGAAACAAAGCCAATGAAATAGAGGAGGCAATTCAAGCAGAGGTAAGGGAAACAACATAGAAAAGTTCCAAAAACCAAAGCATGAAGCTAGCAAACAACATAGTCACCCAGAGGAAGGGGGAAGTTCTAAAGAAGGACAACATGGAGGAAGAAGCTCTTTTCCAGAGGAAGAGGAAGAGGAAGAGCTAGAGGAGGATAGGTTAGATGTTATACCTATGTATAATCAGGGCACAAGTCTTGGGAATGTCTCGAGAGAAAGAAAGGAGGAGGAGAAGAACACATTGTTGAAGCACATAAGCATGTGGAATCAGAAGCAACAGAAGGAGGAAAGAACCTTATGATGAGGAATATTCTTCTTAAACCAGAGAAGGAGGTAGAAGAACCAGTTCAACGAGCAAGTCTATTCAGAACTTCTTGCAAGATGAAAGACAGTGGGAGCACTAACAATCTAGTATCTATAGAGATGGTGGAGAAACTGGAGTTGAAGACAATTGCACATCCAAACCCATACAAGGTATGATGGTTGTAGAAAGGACATCAAGTAATGGTAAGTAAACAATGCCAAGTTGAATTTAAAATAGGAGGTTATAGGGATGAAATATTATGTGATGTAATTCCTATGGATGTCTGTCATATTTTATTTGGGAGACCGTGGCAGTTTGACAGAAAAAATATTCATGATGGAAGAAAGAATACTTATATCCTAGAAAAGAATGGTAGGACACATATGTTATTACCAATAGAAGAAAAAGAGCAAACGAGGGAAGCTAGTTCAAGTATACTTCTCATGAGTGGGAAGGAATTCTTGAATGAAGTCAAGATGGAAAAATAAATACAGTTTGTTGTAGTGAGGAAGCCTAGAGTTATCCTTACAAATAGTTCTGTGGAAGATTTACCTGAAGAAATCCAGGAAATGTTAGAAAAAATTGCTGACATAGTAGTGGATGAGTTACCACACTCATTGCCACCCATTAGGAGTATAAGCCATCATATTGACCTTATTTCAGGAGCTAGTTTACCAAACAAAGAAGCTTATAAGTTGATGCCTAGAGAGAATGAGGAAGTCAAAAATCAAGTCTAGGAGTGTTGGATAAAGGTTTAGTCAGGGAAAGCCTAAGCCCATGCGCAGTACCAACTGTGTTAAGTCCAAAGAAATATGGAGGATGGAGAATGTGTACAGATTCCAGAGCCATCAACAAGATAATTGTTAGGTATAGATTCCCTTTACCGAGGATGGATGATTTGATGGATTGTTTGAGTGGAGCAAGCTATTTTTCCAAGCTAGACTTGAAGAGTGGATATCATCAAATAAGGATGAGAGATGGAGATGAGTGGAAAACAACATTCAAGACAAATGAAGGATTGTTTGAATGGTTGGTCATGCCATTCGGGTTGACAAATGCACCAAGCACATTTATGAGATTAATGAATGAAGTATTGAAAGACTTCATAGGAAAATTTGTCATAGTATATCTGGATGACATACTAATCTTTAGTAAGACAGAGGGAGAACACTTAAGATATTTGACATCAATGATGGAAAAGTTGCAGCAAGAGAAATTGTTGATAAATCTGAAGAAAAGCTCTTTTAAGAACAAGGAACTCATATACTTGGGTTTTGTGATCTCTTCAAATGAATTGAAGATGGATCCAGAAAAGGTGAGAGCAATCAGAGAATGGCCATTGCCAAGTAGTATATTTGAGGTAAGAAGTTTTCATGGGTTAGAAAGTTTTTATAGAAAGTTTATCAGAAATTTCAGTGGTATATGTACTCCCATGTTGGACACTATGAAGAAGAAACACATGTCCTTCAATTGTACAGAGGAAGCTGAAAAAAGTTTCAAAGTGTTGAAGGAGAATATTACGGAAGAACCAATTCTAGTCTTACCAGATTTTGGAAAAACATTTCAAGTGAGATGTGATGCAAGTGTATTAGCTATTGGAGCAGTCTTGAGTCAGGATAATAGGCTAGTTGCTTATTTCATTGAGAATTTGAATGACACCTAGAAGAATTATTCCAGATATGACAAAGAATTTTATGCATTGATTAAAGCTTTGAAGAAGTGGAGACACTAATTCCTAAATAATTTGTCTTGTACAGTGATAATCAAGCTTTGCAGTTTATTACTAGGCAAGAAAATTTGAATAAGAGACATGCTAAATGGGTAGAATTTATGCAAAATTTTACTTTTTCTATTGAGCATATTGTTGGAATAGCTAACAAAGTTGCATATGCTTTGAGCAGGAGGAGTTTAATTGTACAGGAATTCCAAGTGGAGACCTTAGGGTTTGAACACCTCAAGGAGATGTATAGAGAAGATGCAAATTTTAAGGAAGCTTATGAGGCATGCAAGAATCCTTTGTTGGGAGACAAAACCCCATGGACTGAATATTTGATCCAGGATGGATTATTGTTCAAAGGAAGCTAATTATGCATACCAAGATGCTCAATGAGAGTTAACCTGCTGAAAGAGAAGCACAATGGAGGTTTAGCTGGACATTTTGGTCATGATAAGACATTTGCACAATTGAGTAATTCGTATTATTGGCCGAGCATGAGGGCAGAGGCGAAATTTTTTGTAAACAAATGCATAATTTGTCAGTATGCAAAAGGAAGACAGTAGAACACTGTTTTTTATCAGCCATTACCAATTCCATAGAGGCCGTGGGATGAAATCAGTATGGATTTTGTTTTGGGATTTCCTCGAACTTAGAAAGGGAGCGATTCCATATTTGTTGTGGTGGACAGATTTTAAAAAATGGCACATTTCAACCATTCCAGAGAACAAATGATGCTACACACATAGCCAATTTGTTTTTCAGAGAAGTGGTGAGACTACATGGATTGCCTAGGAGTATAGTCGCAGACATGAACACCAAATTTGTAGGACACGTTTGGAGGACTCTATGGAAGAGGCTGGGGACAAAATTGTCCTTTAGTTCATCATATCACCCTCAGACAGATGGACAGGCTGAAGTTGTAAACATGAGTTTGGGAAACTTGTTAAGAAGTTTAGTCACTGAGAAAGGTCGTCAATGGGATCAGATTCTGGCACAAGAAAAAATTGCATTCAACAATTCAGTGAACAGGAGCACATGGAAAAGTCCAATTGAAATTGTGTATGGTTTACAGCCAAGAGGGATTATAGAGTTGAGAGATCTTAATCAAGATCAGTTCAAAAGTGTTGGAGTAGAGGACTTTGCAACAGAAATGCATAAACTCCATGACAGAGTGAGAGGGCAGCTACATGACATCAACCAAAAATACAAGAACAAAGTTGATCAAAAGAGGAGAGAAGTTCAATTCAAAGTTGGAGATGAATTTTTAGCTCATTTGAGAAAAGAGAGGTTTCCAAGGGGAACGTATAACAAGTTGAAGATGAAGAAGATAGGAACATGCATGATTCTCAGAAAATTCGCAGCTAATGCTTATGAAATTGAGTTTCTAGTCAATGTTGGGATATCACGATTATTCAATGTTGCAAACATGTATCCTTACAGGAGAGATGAGGCAAGATAATCAGATGATCAGAAAGAAGTTCAGTGGGAAGAAAAATTTCCCATAGAAAAAAAACCTCAGATGGAGAAAATAATTGAACAAAGAGATCGAAAGAAAACCAAGAGGAAGACTAGGGTAGAAGAAAGACGCAGTGAAGAACTGCAAGAATATATGTAATTTGTTTCATGAATGAATAGAACAAACATAATCATCCCAAATCTTGGACTGTGTTCATTTAAATTTGTGATTGAATGAATGTTGCATTCTGTGTATGTCGTTTATTTCATTTCGTTCATGTATGATTGTTCGAGAAGTTAATCGTATGAGTTCGTGATGAAACTGGACAAGTTTCAATTGTTTCTCTTCTAAAACGTGTATGCAAGGTGTGCATCTCGAAGGCAAGGAGTGTGTCGACTGAGTCTCATATTGACTCAGAAGAGTTCAGAGAGAGAACTAAGGAAACTTAGACTGGGTGCAAGGAGTGCACAACGTCAAGGAACGACTAAGCATCGAAGAACCAGAACAGAGGAATGCCAAGTGGGAGAGAAGAATTTATTTACAAGAAATCCTTTGAACTGATTTATCGAAATCCCCAAACACAAGGAGTGCGTGGGAAGTAGAAATCCTTTAAGGATCAAGCTCAGAAATGATAGAAATTTTCATAAGTGTTGACAAGATGCAAGAGTAAGACTTGTAGGAGAAGCAAAGGTTGAAACCTTTGAAGACTGATAAATCTTCAAAGTCAGAAGAAATCAGAAGCTCATGAGGAGGAGCAACAGTGGCCATTGGATCACAAGGCAAAGGATCAACAACTGTCTGATCAGAGTAAGGTGCACGAGCCTTAGCGCTTCTCACACTCAGGAGAGAGAACTTACTAAGGTTTGAGAATTGATATTTCCAAAGCCCGAAGAGCCAGAAAGCCGAAGTAAATCTCAATCGTTCAATCAGCCAAAGAATATTTGAATCGTCAGATCATCCGAAGTAAATCTCAGGCGTCAGATCACTTGAAGTGAATCTGGGCCGTCGGAGTTCAGAAGAGACGTGGCGTGAATCTGTGGACTCTAGGTAAAGTCTCGAAGTAATTCATAGTCGTTAGATATAAGAGAGATGTGGCATAGATCCATGCACTCCGGGTAAAGACCCGAAGTAATCCTCGATCGTTAGATCAGGAGGACACATTTCAGTGGATTATATCCTTCGGATAAAAGCTAGTGGGAAAAAAGGGTGAAGTTTGAGATTTGAGATCTCAGAAGTCCGAAGACCCGAAGGAGATCTCAACCGTTGGTCGAGGGAGGTTCACAGGACCTTTGATCTGAGTTGAAAGGTCAAACACCTGAAGTAAAGGCAGGTTCGTTGATTGAGAAGGACAGGTGTTCGCAGATCATCAACTCCGAAATATTAACATATGGAGGAAAGCAGGGTTTGAGAATTGAAAAGTTCAAAGTCCGAAGTCACGAAGGAGATCACATCCATTGATTTCGGAGGGGCATATATGGTCCGTAGATTTAGAAAGGGTGGATCTGAACTGTCAGTTTAGAAAATATCGTCAAGATCAGGAGATCGATGGTTCCGTAGCATTGCGAGGACAAGAGTTGTGTGAACTTTAAAACATTGAGGCAAGGCCGAGATCCGGACCGTGGTTTTGGCAAGAGGACATGTGGAGGCTCAAAGAGAATCGCGGGCTAAAAAGTAGTTTGATCCCAAACCACTTTTGGCCACGCCCGAGATTGCATGGCCATGACAGGTCATCACCCAAGGTCACATCAAGAGGGGGCTTATCAGAAAAAGGAGATAACGTCCAATACTCTAAGATTTCCCAGGAGAGCGAAAGAGAAGGTTGTGGGTACCATAAGACCTGCACCAGAGAACTGAAATGGCCTGTGTTTAGATACAAAAGGAGACCATTAAGGTTTTTGAGGGTCATTTGACTCAAGAATCGAAGATTCTTGACCGGAAGGTCGTGTAGCCTTTTGGGGGAGTAGGGGGGCTGCATCACTTACTGCAACTAGACTTTATGTTATGTATGTAGTTAGTTTCATTTTCATATTTATGGAGTCTCCCAAGGAATCTTACAAGAAATTTGGAAAAATAACTTTAAGGTATATTGCAGGTACAACTGATTATGAATTGTGGTACACAAATTCTGAAGACAACATAGTTACAGGATATACAGATAGTGATTTTTCTCTTATCATTGATGATACGGAAAACACCTTGGGATATTATTTTCTTTCAGGCATGTTATCCCCAATTTCTAGGGATAACTAGGAGATCATGTCTCGAGGCCCACAGGTCCTAGACATGGAGTACCGAGAGAAGGATTGACCTGAGCATGGCCTTGGAGGGCCCATCCTTCTTCTTCTTCATCAGACCTATCCTGTCAGCAGCAGCAGCATCCATCACCATCGGCTTGGACTTGCATGAGAGAAGACTCTTGCTCCTTGAGGTAATTGGTCCAG
>SNQJ01S0024982.1:0-35362 GCA_010110895.2 Picea sitchensis
GTGGAAGGCTGAGAAGGTGGATTGCCTTCGTCAGAAGAGGAATCTCCTCCAGAAGAGGAAGGAGATGAATGAGGTGGTGAAGGAGGTATCCTAGATCCTCCTGCAGCAAGATTTAAGTTTGGATCTGGAGAGTTCACAGTGAGGTCTATATCACCTAATTGTTCTCTGATATCGGATAAGTCTAAAGGTTGACCCTATGGGCAGTTTGGTTTCCTAAGACTAGCTAAGGCACTATGTGTTTTGATAAGAGATTGACAAACGATCTCTTGGAGATCACTACCTGTAGGATTAGGGGTTGCTAGCTCAACTATGATCTGCGGATCTTCGGTTGAAGTAGTTGTTGTTTGAGGGGGGATATTATCTTGTGAAAAGCTTCTAGTCACTATGGGTGTGCGATTAGGTGGGGGAGGAGTCTTGCAACCACCTTGTGCCATTAATTAAGTTCTGGCCCTCCTTCTAGCGCCATTTGTTGATGGGCGAAATTGGTTGTCCGTCAATTAAGAGAGTGGAACCGGTCCGGGGTTGTCTAAATAACCCAAGTTGTTTGGAATGAACCACCCTGACGGGTTTAACGGCTCCATTGGCCGCTCTAAAGTCCTAGGGAAACCAAAGAGAAAACTAACCTAAATTAACTAATCTAACTAAAACAAATAAAACTAACTAAAACTAACTAAAATTAAATACAACTAACAATACAAACTAAAACTAACTAAAACTAATCTAATACACTAGTCTAATTAAAACAAACTACTAAATAAACTAAAGCTAAATACAAATTATACTAACTATTCTACTAATTACTATTACACTAACTTTACTAATTAAATATCTAATTACAAATTGAATTACAACTTATTCACAAATATACAATACATACAATTGGCAGATTTATATAAAACTTGTAAAACTCATAAGTTTTCTGTCCTAAGACAGTCAGAGATCTTTGTTTTTTGATTTTTTATATTTTATGAAAAAGAGATAAAACTAACTGAAATTAAACGATCTAATATACTAATCATATATATCTATCTAAACAAATAAATGACAAACTGACCTGGAAACGCTCCTAGTTTGTCCTGCGTTTGATGTCTTCGAAGCTAGTCAGAGGAAGTAAACTCGCACCGGTTAATCCCAAAGTTTTTCGTAAACAATTGGTTGTGCTGCTCTTTGAGATATTTACAGGACAAACAAGACATAAAAACTCATAACAATCATATGATTATAAATTTCTGCAATAAGGGAAACCTGTTATGCAAGAAACTCATATTAAATAATTCAATTTATGAAGAAGATAAACCTGTCATTCATAAGCTGAATTAGACAATTGTTATGTCTTTTATACACTTAGAAGAACCCAGATATGGATTAAAGTAATTAAAATTATATCGTTTGCACATGATTTAGATAGCTAAAGTATTCATAAACCAGATACAAATTGATATACACAACATGAAACAAAATGTTGATATAATGAGAAGCTAAAGCTGTGACAAAACACCAAATTCTGCTTCAGTCTGTATTATAACTCCATATCCTTGTTCTCCCACGAATGAGGATATCCATTATTACAAAAATCATAAGTACATATAAGTCTCTCCACAGGGTAAAACCTCCCTGTGGATAATATCAAATTGTTTTACATAATCTGGGAAAAATCCCAAAATCAACTAAACCAGGAAATCAAAATACAAGTGAAATCTTTGAAATATCCCCTAACTGCTGATAAACTCAACTGCAATTTCGAATTTACCTGCAATAGAACACAATTATCAAATTAGAGATATATTTCAGTAAAAAAATAATAAAAATTTGATCCTACAGACTTAGCTACAGAATCATTTGATTCTGTAGCTAGTCTAAAATAGCATACAGGACCAGATAGAAATCAAACGAAATCTTTTTAAAACAATCCAATTTAATTTTCTTTTAATAAACATTAAAATCAAATTACTAATGGTTCAAGCAAATTTATCATTGAAATTAAACAAAATCGAAAGGGATGCAATTGAAACAGGATAAGAATGCTCTGTTTTTTAGTTGCCATAGAATCGGGTCAAATAATAACCACACTATTTCATATCCAAAGGAAATTACAAGTGAACCGTATCGTATAAGATACGATGTAATAAAAATCGATACAGTTATAATAAAAAACAATCATAATCGATTTGTTACGACTGTAACAATGTGCATAAGATTCATATTGTTTTAACCAAATGCTAATATGGAAAGGCTGTTACGATTATAGTCAAAAATGAAACATACATAACAACATCCACCAGACTTTGCCATAGACTTCAATCGATGAGTATTACTCAACCAACAGACATGACTAAAAATAGTAATCACAACCATCATCAAATCGACAGAGGTAATAATCGTAAACTAGGCAATCATCAAATCGAATCATGATTAAATAAAAAATAGAAACAAATCATAATCCCGGGCATAATCACTTTCGTTCCCAAATCAAATTTAAACAATATATGAATCGAAATGGTCAAACAAAAAAATGCGAATCGAACAGTTGCAATCTGGTTATGCATTAACAAAATGGTATTCGAATTGGTCAAAAGACATAGAATACAGAATCATAACAGTTAACCATAATTGCCAACCATCTCGCATAGAATATAACCAATTCAAATCGAGCCATTGATTATGTTCAAAATTAGAATACCAGAAATAGCCTATGTTTAGAAAATACGTTAACCACTTCAATAAGCAACAGAGTATTCAATTCGAACCAAATTAAAACAATCAAATCCATAACATGATCAATCGAATCAAAGCTTAATCCAATCAAAACTTAAACGATAACGAAATTTGATTTATCAAAACAGAATTATATACAATAATGCATGCTTATGTGTCAAGGCAAATCCACGTTGTAACAGAGCTTATAATTTTATCATATAAACAAGTGATAGTCATACCAGTGAGGCTGTTGGAGCTATGCCAATTTTGAATTGGCAACCGTTGTAGCCGACTCCACGTTTTTAAACAAAATTGAAACTGTTGTTCGTTGTTTCTTATCAGTGGATGGCATCTTTGCCTTTTGACTGGTGAGCCTTGCAACTTGATCCTCTAGAGCATGGATTCTGGACTGTATCATTGGCACATCAAGGTAATACCTTTCTAACCATGAGCCACACTGATCACATGGTGGAGCAGCTGGTTCAGCTATAGCAGGAGGGGGTTTCGACGAGTCACCAGGGGTTTCACAAGGCATTTTGATGCCTGGATAATTAGGGTCATTTTGCAAGCAAGGTGGTAGGTTCTTCACGAAATCGTATGAAGGTTTATCACACAGACCTTCTGAGTAGGGATACTCACTTGCCAGGTAACGTTCAACCTCTGAGTAAGAATCTTCGCTCACCACAATAGGGTCAGGGTTGACAAAAGTTTTTGGTTTGTTTCTTGCCATGCAAGAGATTAATCGGGCGTTTTTCTTGCCTTTAGAATTGGCAGTAGTTTTGGCTTTAGGCCTTTTAGCCACGGGTTTAGCAGTTTCCACACGTTGGGTCACAGAATTGGGTAGGTCAATAGGTGAGTCGGGCAGGGGTTTAGGTAACAGAGCACTATAAGGCACAGGTGGTACCGACTTGCTCTCGCTAACCACAGGCTTGTCAACCTATGGTGGTCTTGAGTCCTCGAAATTATTGCGAATAATAAAATCATTCCAACAGTCTCGGTGCAACCCTAAATGACATACAACAATCATTTTAATCAACCCAAAGTGAAATAGGTTGTTGTCGACCTGGTTTCGTTTGTACCTTTTAGACATTTTAAACAGACTCCTATGCAAGTAGTAAGGCATATCAAGCTCATAGCCCATGAAAACCATCAGTAGATGAAGGTGGTACAAGAAAACGAACCCATACCTGCCCTCGCAGGTGATAAATTGTTTGGTTATCCTCAGCAGGTCGTGCCATCATTGCTTGAGCATACCCGTGGGCAAACCTTTGTCACAGGAGCTCACCCTTCGTGACTGGAAGAGAAATGTCCACGGGACATATTCCACTTTGCAATTTTTTGACCATTTTTGCCCAGTGACAGGCAGACCGGTAGCTAACCTGAGAAATTGCTCGTCAATTTCCAATTGCACATCCCCAACCTTGGCTCGGCAGCCATCAAAGGTTAATGAAAATTGCCGAGCCACGCTAGGGTTATAGCCATCAAACTTTCGTATGAACGAGAGCCATCCGAATTCCTCAAGGTCACTGTAAGCATCATCAAACATCAACAATGCGTGGCTACCATTGGGTTCAGTCCTTACGACCAGAGCCATGGTGCAGACGCATGGTAGGGTTTAGATTAAACACACAGGAGCAAAATCATTTGGGCTAACAACATGAGAACGATGAAAGGGGAGAAAATTAATGTACGCATGCGAGGGTGGTGGGTTTATCCACTGCCATGCATAGCAGTAATGAAAAGGTACACGTTGTTCAATCATAACATGACATCGTTCAAACGATATTAATCGGCCAACCCAAAACTTAAACGGTGGATAGTAAACCAATATGCCAATCTATTGCTTGACACCATGAATGTTCAACGTAAATCAAACCCAAAGTTAAACATGCACCAAGTAATAATTCAAACCATAAAATCAAAACCCAAATGTTTAACCAATGCACTATTGCATAACTTCAAACCATTGCCATTCAATATGAAATCGAAACTCATATGTTACCCATGCGCTTGTTGCATAATATATAATCAAAGTTTATAAAACATCGTGACAAGGGATTTCATAAAATCGATAAGCCAAGAGCTTATAATAGTAAGGATCACATCATATAAAAAAAAGATTAACCATGACCCCTATATAATCAAGTATAATTCATAGATTAACATGCTCAATGCCTTATCAATTAAATAAAAAATCAAGTTGCGCAATCAAAGTAAAAGTAGGTAAATGGACATAATTTGAAAAATCACTCCAGCCACTTAACAACAAACCGAAGGTAAGTTCCTTTCAGAATATCAATGAAAAGATCATGACAATTCAAATAATGATGGAGGAGTTTTCACGCTTTCAGTCGTGGAAACTGAATCGAAACCAATTTGCAAGTGTCGCATGAAATGAAAATATCGTCTTTTTGCAAAATGCGATAGAAATTTGAAGTTCAAGAGACATAGGTGTGGGCAGATTTTAAGGCAATTGAAAGAATTGAATTGGCTGCCAACAGATCTATAGTGTACTTGGTTGGAAACCATGCTTAATTCATCCTGAGCATGGGTATGCCTGGCGCAAAGAGATTATCATTGTTTTGCAGATGGCACGCTCCCAAACACTCGTCCCAGGCTCACTCGACTCTCCTCCTTCCCATTGGTAAAGATATTGTAATGTGTTTCGACCATTAGTTTCTCTTTTGACCTCACACATTAGGGGGCATCTTTTATAGTCCAAAAATTCCTTACCTATGCATACATAACATTGGCCTTTCCACTTACATATTTTGCCAAAATACTGTTGAGGCTTCTTCTTAAAAAAATGTTTTTTGGAAAATGTATGCTCCCTACTGAAATGATAGCTCGTGTACACACACGTGCTACATACTATTTAGCTCACGTACATACACGAGTTGCATGCTAGTTAACCCGCGTTTACCTCCAAAAGTTGAAAAAAATATAGAATTGCAAGGAATTCAGTGGAGTTTACAGGCTATTGAGGGTTGCCCAATGATTTTATCCATTGTATCCTGTCCCCAAACCGAATAACCATATTTTTCTCATATAAAAAGAGGTTTTGGGGTCTCATTTGAAGGACAAGGAAGAGAATGAGAAAACTTTGCCAAAATCCCTTCCCCTTCTTAGCCCAAGTTTTGCATCCTATTGTGAGTTTTGGCATCAACATTACCCTCCAACCCTTTCTCCTTATAAAAACCTTTCTCATTTCCCAAGTGATAAGTTGGTTGTGAGAAGCTTGCATGGGATTGATGCACTTGGAGCCACGATAGAGGATCCTGGACCTGGTACACGGAGTGATTGCCGACGAAGGTTGTAATCTTTGTGATATTAATATTGAATAAGAGATTTCATTCTTGTCCCAAAACATTATATCTATATTATTTTATTGATTTATGCATTTATGTATATATCTAAACATTGAAAGTGATAAGTAGAGATCGTATGTGTTGTAGCATTTTTTTTCCTAAGATTTTTTCAGGTAAACTTTGGAAGGAGACTCGCAATCTAGGAAGATGCAAAGGCGAAAGAGGTCTACACCAACCACTAGGACTAAAGGTGCACCTATTGACCTTATTTCCTCTCTCTTTTCATTCATTTTATATAGTTTAGGGGTAGCTTAACGGTGGAACGGTCTTTTAAGGGAAGTTGGTGCTATGTCTATACCTAGACCTCGTATAGGGGGATTTTCCCCGCTAGCAGAGGTCCTCAAAAAATTCATCCAACATATGAATATTGTGAAGGACCAATATAGGGCTCATCTAGAAATGAACCCTAGGTATGAGAACCCTCCAATGATTCTAGCAAGGGAGTGGAAAGCCCTACTAGATCATGGAAGGGATAGGGATTTAAGGAAACAAGGAAAGCTACCACTAGGCATAGGAAGGTATGCAATACTTTGAAAAATGTAATTATATGATTAATAATCTTTATTTTTACATGAAATTTGCAACATCTAACATATTTCAAACTTTTCATAGGTTGCCAGACACATCAAAGGAAACAAAGATTAGACTAGAAAAGCATGGCCAACACAAGCTTTGGCCTGGTGGTTATTTGCATCTAGTGGCATGAATTGCAAGTATCAATAACTCAAATATTGTATCCAAATAATAAATTGCATATAAATTTGTTTTTATTTCACCATAAAAGATAAATTGATGATCTTATGAAAAATTGTAGGTCGATCGGTTCAATGAAGTGCCAACAAAGAAAGACTTGAGGCTTGGCTTCCAGCACAACTTTGCAACTATTGTTGACTACCAAAAAAGATTGGGCATTGGGCCAACACAGTCTTCCAATGATCCACCCTGCATGCAGGTAAATAAAAGAAACAAAGTTTATTCAAGATTGATTGCTTGTGCAGTCTATTCATTTTTAATTTTGGCCATAAAATATTGAGCCTCTTTGTTTTAAGAAGGAAATCCACAATGCACATAATGTCGAGGATGGTGAATGATCGACCAATGAAGGTCATGTTGTGCATCCTGGTAATGGATGTATTCATGTGCTACAAAACACGTAGTATGAATTACAGTTGAAAATATTTAATTGGAAATAGTGTATTAATTTTAATCTTTGATGTTTCAACATATCATGTATAGGGTCATCATGTACAAGATGAGGCGACTAGACAAGGAGATGAAGTACATGATGTGGCACTGCCAGGTAAAGAGAACCACTCTAATGTTTTTTTTATAAATGAACTACTTGTAATGATATAAACAAAACATATCAATTTAACACTTCTTCACTATTGCAGTAGATCCTGACACCTTACAACAACATCAACATTATGAGTACACGACCCATAAAACAATAAGACAAGTTGCAGAGGCGATCAAAACAATTGATAAAGATGTTGTAGAAACTTATCAGTTGATTTCTGTATTTGTGAAAAGAATATCAAAAAAAGAAGTGATTGTAATAACATTATGACATATTATTTTTGATAACATAAAATAATGTCATGAAATATTTTTTGCCTATGAATGAATGAATGTTATAAGTAATTAATGAATGAATGTTGAATGTTTCTTTATGACGAAAAACATATATTTTCACATAAATTCATTTATTTTCAAGTACATGCATTGGGTATGGGGAATTGAAAGTGATGTGAGGGGGGGGGGAGGGGCCATATGAGCTTCCACCTTCACGTGGTTGGCCCTATTCAGTAGAGAATATTAAACTATTATTGAAACAAAGAGAAGATCAATAAGGTAATGCTCTTTATTCTTATGTATTATATATTCATGTAAATTTTGAAATGCATGTCTATTTATTAAATTCTTTATCATAAATTTAACATTTCATGATTCATTTATTTCTACATGACTTCACACTAGGAATTGCAATTGATCACTAGCCTATGTGGAGAGGCTGCATAAATTGTACAAAAAGGTACATAATTAATACTCATGAATATGTCTTTTTATATGTTGTTTTAGTTATTTTCCTTTCATGTGCATTGTAGTGCTTTACTTCATTTATTATACGTAGTTTATTTCATTCATTCATGACTGTATGCATCTTTACCCTAAACAACCTAATTCTTACTTTTCCCTACCAACCCCTACCTTACCTAGTTCTCACCTTCCAACCCTAACTTGACACAACCTATCCCGATCATCTTACATACCCTATATTTTATTACCCTACCAACTCAACCTAACCTACCCTACCCTTACTTAGTCTAACTAAACCTAAGCACCTTGTGGGAAAATATGGCATCCTACATACATGCCTGTAGGATTCTTATATAAATAAATGTGAAATTTGTCTTCATAAAAGATTCAAATACAAGCATTCAAAGCGTACAACATTCCAAGATCCATGAAATATGAAGAAAACCCACGAATTTCTAAAACTGTCCATATTTCTGGCTAAAAATAGGGCATTTCCTACAAAAGTGGCCAGGTTTGACTAGCGTTGACAAGGCAAGTGTGAAGTCTGTTTATAGAAACAATTAGATATTTATCCATCTATGGACATCAAGGATCACTCCACATGTCTCAGAATCCGCCCAAGTGTCTTGCAAGTATATGAACCTCAGAGCTATTATGGGAAATTGCAACTTCTCGTAATTTCTACTAAAAAATTAATTTTAATGTCTAAATTTTGAAAAAGTTCAAATCATAAAAACTAAATGAAAAATGTACCTGAGATGATCATTTAGGACCTTCAAAGGATTGGGTTTTGGATCATAAGAATCCTGACTTGGACACTACTTTTCCCAATTTTGATTTGGGTGAAGGTTCTTCTTCATTTGAAGTAGAGGCTTCTTCATGTTCGACCCCAAAAGGAGATTCTAATGCCTCTCATGCAAATAAGAGAACTTGTGTATGATTATGTACAACTCGATGATCATTTTTTTAGAGAAATAAATTTCCCTCATCCTCCCATGTATTAAGCGTTCACAACAAGGGCATAAGTACCCTGTGGGAAGATATGGCATCCTTGATACAGTCCTGTAGGATTCTTATCTACATCAATGTGCAATTTGTCTGCATCAAAGATTCAAATCCAAGCATTCCAAGAATACAACATTCCAAGATCCATAAAATATGACGAAATCCCACGAATTTCCAAAATTGTCTAGATTTGTGGCTAAAAACAAGGCATTTCCTGCAAAAGTGTCCATGTTTGACCAGTGTTGACTAGGCACGTGTAAAGTTTGTTTCTAGAAACAAATAGATATTTATACATCTATGGACATCAAGGATCACTCCACTTGTATCAAAATCCTCCCATATTCCCTGGAAGTATATGAACCTGAGAGCTATTACGGGAAGTTGCAACTTCCCGTAATTTCTACTAAAAATTTAATTTTAATGTCTAAATTTTGCAAAAATTCAAATCATAAAAAGTAAATGACAGATGTACCTAAGATGATATTTTAGGGCCTTCAAAGGATTGGGTTTTGGATCATAATAATATTGAATTGGACACTACTTTTCCCAATTTTGATTTGGGTAAATGTTCTTCTTCATTTGAAGTAGAGCTTTCTTTGGGTTCGACCCCATAAGGAGATTTCAATGCCTCTCGTGCACCTAAGAACACTTGTATATGATGATGTAAAAATTGATGATCATTTTTTTATAGAAATAGATTTCCCTCATCCTCCCATGCATTAAGTGTTCATAACAAGGACATCAACACCTTTCCAATTCCCAATGAATTCCCCCCTCTTCCTTGGATCTCCATATGGAGGACAATAATAACCACCAACCTCAATAGTCATTGGTAAACCCCCAAGACTCAATGGATATGTATTCATTGGAGCTTATAACTTGATGATATTGAAACTTAGTGACCTTTACACCTAGAGATTCATTGTATTACATACTTTATAAAGGAAAATTTTCGTATTGTACTCAATGTAATCATTTTCCTCTTTATCACATAAATTCTAATAAATTAACGCAAGGTAAATTATAGTTGATCAATGACTGATGAGTATTGTCTTTTTTGATATGCAATGAAGGATTATTCCCTTGTCTATGAACATTAGAATACTTGATTTGTCAAATTTTGATATTTCTATCTACACACAAACACTATCATTTTCACAAAACCAAAAGAAAGAGAGAAAGGAGAAAAAACAAATTGAAAGAGGCATTTTTGAAACTCATACTTGTCTACTTGTTTCATGCAACTTAGCTATATAATTTTCTTTATCTTCATCACCATTCATACTTTTGATATGTGGGAATGCCTTGTATAAGGACATGAATATTTGACATATACTAAAGAACATAAGAGACCATAAAGTAAGAATGTCCTATGGAGATTCATGAAATTAATTTTTGAATATATATAACATGAAATATCCTTAACATAGTGAAGCAACATAAAATGGGTTAACGTCCAGATTGCAAGGAGGCATCCCCATTTCCATCTCAACTATGAAGATCCACACTTTGATAGCATGATTAATGGAAAAATCAACCCATGAAGAAACCTCTATTGTTTTTACGTGATTCAATACCCCTCAATTCATGGATCTACATTTCCATATGTACATTTTATCATTATTCACTGGAGAACAATATGGGTCAAGTGATTGTTTCAAGGAATTTCCAAAGTTTTGTTTGGAACTCTTAGAGTTATTTTCCTTTTCCCACCTCTTTTAGTGTCATTGCTTTTTGTGGTGATAGTATCCTTTTGTAAAGTTATGTTTGTTAGAATCAATGTTGTTTTGATTGGGTTTCTTTTGTATCCATATCTTGAGTTTATGAAAAAAATGGGCAAGGTTTGTCAATAGTTCAAAGGTTCTTGTTCTACCAATTCATAGAGATTTAAAATCTGACGGTTTCGAGAATGTAAATGATGCAAAGGTAGTTTCATATTCATTTGGCTAACCAAATTTTTAAACCTATAAATCTCATAATCACCTTTACTTGTTTCTTCAATCTAGCATTTTCATTGTCAACCCCTTAAAACTTGTACTTCAAAATCAATTAAGAAGAATCAACTAAGTGTACAATATTCTCAAAGGTATTGGAAAATTAAAAAAAAATTGTGATCCATTATCCCCTTAATTTATATCATCTGCAATTCCCTGGCCACTATAACTAATGTTCTTAACATGTTAAGAGTACTTATATTATAATCCAACTCCCCAAGGATTTCATGATGCCATAGAAGTTACTACATGGATAATTTAAATTTCTTTCCCTTCAAACTAGAAGATGATGTAGAAGAATTTACAACAATGGCCTTAACTTATACTCTTGGTGCTACACACTTTAGCAACCCCATATACACAACCAATTACCACATATCCATAGTAAAATTTGTATGGGTTGGGGAGGATAGGGAATCTACCAAACGTGTGAATTCAAAAATGGAATTTTTGGTCAAGTTAGCCATGGTAGGGCGAGTGATGGGAACAAATCTCAATACCATTGACACTAAATAATACAAATAATATAGATTTATTAGATAATATAAGATAATATTATTTTATTAATTCCCATGAATGACCAAGAATAGGTCAATTGAGCTCAAAAGTACAATCCAGTAGAGACATACAAAAGGAGTCTCAAAGCATCTCCTATAGATTAAAAGGTAAGCATAGAATGAAAGAATTTAAAACATTGTATGAGAAAAGTAACCAAACTCCAAATCTATGGAAGAAGTAACAAAAATCATATTGCATTCTTGGAAAAAGAATGGAAGAGATACTTACAAGATGTAATAACTTGTTGGCATCCTTTATGTATGTTACACATCGAAATTACTCACTTCGATAGTGTCGCAAGTGTCGTCATTACAAGTGTCACATTTTGCTCACAAGTGTCGCAAGTGTCAAGAAAATCATACTACCATAATGCCTATGTCATACCTATAACGACATCAGAAAGACACTTGAAACACCTCAAACATTTGATTTGGAAGAAGAGGAATGGTTAACTGGGTTTATGAACCTCTTGCCATTTGAAAGAACCACTAAAATAGAGTTTTTAGAGGAGAACGCTCCCCTATACCTCTCTCAGAAGTGTTGGCTCCCCCCTAAAGACTATCTGAGAGTGTTATAACACTTGTCTGCCTTTTTTGTGGAGCGCTACTACTGTCAGGAGTTCTGGCGCCCCCCCATACATTTCCATGGAGTGCTATAACACTCTGACACCCCTTTTGAGAGAGCACTACCTATTTTAGGCAGAAAATTGGTTTGTTGAGAAGAACGAGGGGAAGATCCTCTCAATATCTGAAGGTAGTTGGATTCGAATCTTTGGCCAAGCCATGATCACAGGGCAGATCCATAACTAAAGGAGGAAAATCCTCAACTTACTCCAAAGACATCTCAAGTAGTTGGGCCTCTCCAAGCCTATTTAAACAGGCCTTCTCATGGTGAAAGGGGGAGATGATTTTGGAGGCATGAAACCTATGATCTCATAGGAAACACACAGTGAAGTGGAGGAGAATAATCAGTGAAGATATTTTCATTCTGATCGTGGGTCTTTTGAAGCAAGGGTTAGACAAGGAGGACTTGATGAAGCTATTGCACTCGCATCTACGGTTGTAAGTTTCCTTCATCATTGTTCTCATTAATATGACATGCTTGGCATGTTTCTTTCTAGTTTGTGTTTAATCTCACATGAAATTGTCTCTAATAGATAGGTCTATTTCAAGCTAATCTCAATAGAGTAGGAAGTGGTTGAATATTTGTTTTTCTATAGGGCGTATCGAGGAGCGAAAGATTGGAGCTCAACTCGGACCGTGCAGGGACAAACACCAATAAAATGTACTTCTCTTCTCCTTCCTCCTCACACATTATTTTATATAGACCTAAAAGGAAGTTACTTTCCATGATAAGCATCTTCTGTCTTAAGAGTTAAGAGTCTATCTCTCAAGAGGAGATCTACCTGTCTGCAGGGAGATTTTCCTTCAACAGAAACTGGTGACTCCGATGGGGACGAATTGAAACTTTCAGTTCTGGTTTTCCTCATAGAACTTGTCTTGCCCTTTGTTCCTTTAGGCCTTGTTCACATCATATGTCTAATTTCACTTGCTGATTAAATCCTTAGTCTATCACATGCATCTTGATTGACAAAAATTTGATTGGATTTTTGGTTTTTTGTCAATTTTCTGAGTTTTTTAAGCCTTGCGCCCCTGTGCCTATGTTATCCCAGCACTAGCACTCCCTAAAGGTGTTAGAAAAATCTTTATAACACTCTAGTGTCCCTTACACCAGAGCGCCAACCTCTCCTTTGCTAAAATACCTTTCAAAATTGTCTTTGCTGAGGTCCAGACCCTGTTTTTTTCACTTGCTGAGATTCTTTGTGATTCAATGCCTCTTCCTATTGAACCTTGACATCCTTCCTTCTGAGAATTAAGCACTTTGTTATTCATATTTTGTGGCCTTCTTCCTTATTTTGAGTTTTTTCTGCTATTGAGAACTTGGAGTCAATCCACTGCTTTCTTCTCTCCTACTCGACTGAGTGGGAACTCTTGTGAAGGGCATCAAAAATATGTAAATCATCTCACTTGGTTTTTTGAGGGTATTGTTCTTAAACATCTTTCTTTTGTGTGAAATTTTTTATTTTCTTTGTTATCCTTTGTTTTCTTTTTTGCTTTTTATTTTCAATCATAGCAAGAGGGTGTGTTGTTTGTGTGAAACCTACTTATGCTTGTCTGAGTCTCCTTGATCTAAAAGGTTAATTGGCAGGAGAAGTTTCATATTGAATTAATCATTAAACAACAAAGATACATCTTAGTGACTGATTTTCATATTAGAAGACATTTATGAAAAATTTTAGCATTACATTGGATTTGATTGAGAAAAAAAAATTGTTTGAGGACATTCCTTATTAGTGTTTGATAGTGAAAAAAACTCTCTCTCTCTCTCTCCCTTAAATAGACATTCATCAAAAAGAAATGAATGCTTATCATCTTTTATGCATTTTTGAGAATTGAGTCATCATTCCATCCTTTTCACTTTCATACATTGCTTTTGAGTAAAGAACAGTTGTAAAACGATCGCTAATTAAAAATTATCTAGAACATTTTTTTATTTTTAGGATCTTCCACCAACATTAGACTAGGATTAGAACTTTGGATTAGGCTGTGAGCATAACTCTCCAAAGTTTCCAAAATAAACATTAGCATCCAAAGCTAGGGAGAGTCAAATCCAATTGTTGTATAGGTTTTCTGGGATCCCCCTCTCACACAGGGGTTATGCACGAGGTCGCACTCAGGAAAGCTACGAAGATTATCCCTCCATGGTTTGACTGATTGTAGTAGTCGGATCGTATTATGGGGGTCGCTTGAAGGTATACCCACAATGTTGAGTGGAAGCCTTTCAAGTTGATTTCAGGCTAGATACCCTGCCCTTACGTTCATACTAGATTGTCGACTGTACCCACCCAGGGGCTGATTGCGAGTTGGTGACCTTAGTAGCCACAATATTTAGGGTCTTACACAAGGTGATAGTGAAGGGAAGTCTCACTGTACCTGAAGCATACATTGGTCAAACTCACTTGGGCTCCTTGGAGGGTAAATCCACAATTATTGCGTGGAAGCTTGCACCAAGGTGAAAGTCTGTTAAGAAGGTCGCCATTGTAACTGTTCCACCATATCCTAGCCCCTTCTTGACTTGATCACATGATGTTCGATTTCATCACCAACTAGCACGGTCATTGAGAGAAGGTTTTGTTTGCTTGGTTTTGATTCCTAGATTCTATTGGCGTATGTTGTTTCTTTTCGGTAGTTGGCCATAGATTTTTTTCGTCGTTTTTTTTTCACCAACATCGACCCTCCATGCCGTTCACATAGGGTACAAGGACTTCCTCTAGAAAATATGGAAGATACTACCCCTATACCCCCTCATTCTATGTAGGCATCTCCTCAACAGAGTGAGGTTCACGACATTATAACCTCCCAAGAGGAAGTTCCCACCTCTTTAGAGAATTTTCAAATTGTTTCAGAGTCTCTGGAGGCTTTCCGCATTCCTGAGGGATATGAGAGGCGTCTTCTCCAACTAAATTCAGTCGGCGAACTTGTCATTGTTAATCCTTCTGAAATCCTAACTGGGTCTCGGTCAAACCCTCTAGTCGAAGACCCCTTTTGGACCGCGAACATTGTTCGAAGCCCATCGCGCACGGTGCGGGATCTTTACGGAATAGGAATAGGTGTCGATGTGCCTATTACCTACACCATACCCTTAGATCATTTTACCGGTACTACTGTTGTTTCAACTACATCGTCCGTTGATCCGAACATGTCATTCGTTGGCCCAAGGTCCACTTTTTCTCTCCAGACAACCCATTCTACAATGGTCCCTCACATTTCGACTATTCCCGCTAATAATGTGGTGGTTAGCCAAGCTACAACTGGCACACCACTAACACCTAGACCTTCATCATCACTTCCTTTTGGGTATAGAGCACTGAATTCTTCCATTGTCACCACTACCCAAGTTATGCCTGGAAGTTCTATACCTATACAACAACCTAGAGGGATCAATCTTGGTGGCTTTAATCCATTAAGCAGCACCAGTCAGTCGTTTATGTCTGGCTGCCAAATTCTGGGAAATCCACCTCATGCTGGGGGGCATCCTCCCACCGGAGGAAAACCTCCATTTGGAGGGCACCCTCATGCTGGTGGGCAGCCTCAAACTAGATCCCACCATCAACCGCATGGACAAAATGCATCTACAACACCCAATCCATGGAATATTCCTTTTCCAGGAAACCCATAGTTCTCGGGAGGAAACAATCCTCAAGCTCCACAATAACCTCTCCCTCCTTAAGGGACTCATCTATATCCTCCTTATGGAAAAAATGTTTATCCCCCTTATAGGCAAACACCAAATCCGGCTTATAATCCTCAAAATCCATTCGGTTATCCTCCGCTTGCACATGCTTCTCAAACCCCCTCAAATCCTGTGTACCCTGGTCAACATCAACCTTATGTAGGAGGACACACTGGCTACAATTATCCACCTATCCCAGTATATGGTCCTACTGGTGTTCCTATGCCACACCAGTATCACCCGCAGGTTAACCGACAGTTACCTTTCCTTGTGACTCTGGATCTCCCAGACTTGTCTCGGTTAATGAATGATCCTATTTTTCATTCTCCGGTTTGGCCAACTATTCTAGCTAAACTTCCTTCTGATATTCCAAAATTCAACGTAAAGTCCGGAGAAGACCCAAACAACCATGTGATGACTTTCCATTTGTGGTGTTCATCGAACTCCCTCATGGATGATTCTATACATTTGCGTCTTTTCCAATGAACACTTACAGGTTCTGCAACAAAGTGGTATATTGAACTACCACGTGCTTCTTTTCAAGATTTCAACTCCCTTGCCATGTCTTTCCTCACACACTTCCAACTACCCATTCGATATGAGACGGGTACCGAAATATTGACCTCCCTTCGTCAGATGAACTCCGTTCATATCTTTGATCATATTCATGAATGGAGACGACGATGAAGGTTAATCAAAGCGATCATTCCTGACCAATTATTAGTGGAATGGTTCACTAAATCACTGTTACCCCTGATTGCTCGTGATGTTGCCATTGGTGGTGTAGTCACCGAGGAAGAAGCTATTGCTTGAGCTCAGTACTTAGATTTGGTTTATTCACAATCTGGTACTCTGTACAAATTGATACCAAATTCTACTCATGCCACTACTGATTTGTCCAAACCATCGTCTACCTCTCACATGGATGGAGTTATTGGCTCCGTCAAAACCCAATCTACTTCCCACTCGACTGGAACAACCCAGCAGTCTGCTTTGACGTCTTCTCCCAGTTCGACCACACCCTCTTCTACCTCCCCTCAAACTCAGGTCTCTGAGGTGAATACAGTCCAATCGGCCCCTTCACAACAATCCGGAGGTAAGAAGAAGACGAGAAATAAACCGAAGAAAAACAATAACAATGAACAACCAAAAAATCAAACTCAAACCCCTGCTGTCGAAAAATAACCACAACAAAAACTGAAATTCCCATGTCTCATTTGTGGTGATGATCACTACACATGAGATTGTCTACATCGTGATGAAGTGGCCAAGATTTTTAAAGGAAATTCACAACCCGCCGTGCCTACCCAGCCTTTTCCACAGCAGCAATCCTTGGTTTCTCAAACCCCCACTCCAGGGGGCAGTTCCAGCCAATCCCATGATGAGGCCTCGACAAGTGACCACATTTACATGTTTAATGGGATTAATTTGACCACTCGCACTATGACATACGACACACCGATTAAAATTGATAAGCTGAAGACCACTAACGGTTCTTTACCAGACCCATCACCATCTTTCGTTAGTCCTCCGTCTTCTAGCCCTCCATCTGGGCCACTCTAGATCAAAAAACTTCGTTTGACTCCATATTACGCCCTCTTATGATCACTATTTGGAAATCTACCTTTAATCCTAGTTCACGGGCTACCCAAAACTACAACATCGTTGAAGATTTGGTTCAAGCACCGTGTGTTATGTCTGCTTTGGAAGTTCTACAACACTGTCCCAGTCAACGTAGAATGCTCTTGACTTCCATTGGTGCTTTCGATCCTAAGTCATATAATAACCTCACGTTTAATCTGGATGATCATCAGCCTCGACTCTCCCACTAACTATCTTTTCAAATCGATGTTATTGTTCACAATCAACAAATCCATCGAACTATCTTGGATGAGGGAGCCTCTACTTGTGTCATGTCCTTGGCTTGTTGGAAAGGCTTGAAATCACCTGCCCTTAACAAATCCCCTACGTTGTTATGTGCTTTAGATGGGTGAGGTTTTCATCCTCACAGACTTTTACAATCCTTAGTCGTTCAGTTGGGTGGCAAAACTGTTATTGTTGATGTCGAGGTGGTCGATGCCCCCATTGATTACAACCCATTACTTGGAAGAAGTTGGTTCTATGCTATGACTGACATCGCCTCATCGATGTTTTGATGTGTACAATTCCCTCATCAAGGCAAAATTGTCACTATCGACCAACTAGATTTCTGTACACTAGATGCTCGTGCTCCTGCTACCAACAACATTCCTTTTTTGGGAGACCACAAGATTACTTATGAAAGCATTGGTGTTGGCTTGTTGAAATATTCTAGCCTTATGGGTACCTTCCCTACACCACTTCCACCCACCACACATCATATTTCCACCGTCAATATGATTTCGACTATGGCTTATCAATCTTTGGAATCATCTGACCCTTGGATTGTACCTAGTCCTATGGAATTTGATGTACTAGGTGACACCATTACACTTAGCCCAGCCGAGGCTACATACATTGCTATTCAATCTACCTCTCCCTCCCTAGACATCCCACATCTATTGGCACCCGATGCCTACTTGATGTCGTCATGGTTGGATTCCCTATCGTCTACAATCGATTACATTTCCCAAATTTTTCCTTCTGAAAAATCTATAATGGAAATGCTTAGTATTGACGATGTACCTTGGGATGATAACCATCATCAATCCTCTTTTCTTCCACCTCTAGAAGAAATTCACAAAGACATACACTCTATCTTCCCTCCTGATGTTACCAATTCTCCACAATCTCCCATCCTCAAACAAGATATTCTTTCTGAGAGGAATCTAGGTAATATTTCTACTATGTTCGTTATTGATATTTCGATCAAGGAAGGCATTGTGGAAAAAGTTAACTTTGGTGCTAATTACACACCCGAAGAGGTGGTATCTTACACCGCTCTGTTTAAAGAATTTCGCAATGTCTTTGCTTGGAGCTACGAAGAAATGCCAGGGATTGACCCCTCGATCATCGTGCATAAAATCAAGACTTACCCAGGTGCGAATCCTGTTCAACAAAAACTCCGCCTGGTTCATCCCAAGAAAATCACAGCTATAAAGGCAAAAGTTGAGAAAATTTTGAAATCTGGCTTCATCTATCCTGTCCCTTTGATAGAATGGGTCTCCAACCTTGTTCTGATTGCCAAAAATACGGGACCATTCACGTTTGTGTTGACTATCGAGATCTCAATAAGGCTTGTCCAAAGGACAACTACCCTACGCCCTTCATCGACTAGATCATTGATAATTGCGCTGGGAGCATAATATTCTCTTTCATGGATGGTTTCTTTGGGTATAACCAGATTGAAAGTTTACCTGCTGATCAACATAAGATAGCCTTTATATTCCCATGGGGAACTTTTTCCTATTGGAAGCTACCTTTTGGTCTAAAAAATGCTGGTGCTACTTTCCAACAGGCTATGTCGTACACTTTCCACGATATCAAGCATATTACAAAACCTTACCTCAACTACTTACCTGCCCACTCATCCAATCGGTCAGATCACGTTGATCACCTATGGGCTATTTTTCTTCGATGTTGGTTTTACCGTATCCATTTGAACCCACATAAGATTTTTGTTGCCAAATCTAGTGGACTCCTCGGTTTCGTTGTCTCTAAGGACGGGATTTAGGTGGATCCCTTAAAGATTAAGGATATTCTGGTCTTACCCCCACCTACTAGTTTGAACCAACTCCAAAGTTTGCAAGGGAAAGAAAACTTCCTTCGTCGTTTCATTTGTAACTACGCTGAGATAACTAAAGGATTCATGTGATTGTTGCAGAAAAACATCCCTTTCATCTGGGATGACAATGCTCAACGATCATTTGATGCTCTCAAGCATGCCTTGACCCACGCACCTTTGTTGCATCCTCTAGAGTATACAAAGGACTATATCCTTTACTTAGCTGCCTCCACTTCCACTATTGCGATGGTTTTAGTTCAGGAGGACCACAACGGTGAGGAACATGTGATCTATTACCTGAGCAAGAGTCTATCTGGACCTGAACTCTGATATTCACATGTAGAGAAACTGGCTCTGGCAGCCGTCATCGATGTCTAGAGATTTCGCTATTACATCCTGCTATGCACCACCACTGTTATCGCGGACTCAAACCCCATGTACCATGTCTTGACACGTCAAGTGCTCGGGGGAAAATACTCCAAATGGATCATCATCCTTCAGGAATTCGATCTTGAATTTGCAAAGTCCAAAGCCAAAAACTCGATGGTGTTTGCGGAGCTTATCTGTGACCTTCCCCATGCTGATGAAGATATTGAGCCTAGAGATTATCTCCCTGATGAAACTCTTTTCCTCATTATCACCTCTGATCCTTGGTATGGAGATATCGTTCTTTACCTCCAAACCCAACGCTTTCAGCCTAACATTTCCCATGAAGAGTGTCGACGTATTCACCACCATTCTTGTCGTTACCTTATCGTCGGCAACACCTTGTATCATCGTGGTATTGATACTATCCTTCGACGATGTTTGATTCATGAAGAGGATGAATGCGTTCTGAATGACTGTCACCTTGGAGCCTGTGGCAGTCACCTTTCTGGGATGGCTACAGCCCAGAAAATTTTACGTGCTGACTATTTTTGGCCCTCGATTTTCAAAGATTGTATTGCGGTAGTCAAAAAGTACCCACCCTGCCAAGTTTTTAATAACAAGGCACGCACCCACCCTACTACGTTGCACCTCGTTATCGCCATCGGACCTTTTGCCAAGTGGGGTATCGATTTCATGCAGTGTAAGCCTACCTCAACTAGGGGGCACGGTTATATAATCGTCGTCATTGATTACTTTACAAAATAGGCTGAGGCTATGCCTACCTTTCTGAATGATGGTCGTACCAAAACTATTTTTGTTTTTAACCACATCATAACTTGTTTTGGTGTACCACATGCCATTTTCATTGATCACGGTTCACACTTTAAGAACTAGATGATGAGTGAATTGCATGCCAAGTTGGGTTTTCACCATGAAAACTCATCCCCATACTATCCTCAGGCCAATAGATAAGTTGAAGCCATCAACAAGGTCCTTAAAACCATGATTGAATGTATGGTAGGGGAAAATAAGATATCCTGGAATCTACAACTTTTCTCTGCTCTCTAGGCTTACCGTACTCCATGAAAACTGCAACTGGGTTCACTCCTTTCCAGTTAGTGTATGACATCGAAGATGTTTTACCAATCGAGTGTGAGATTCCATCTCTGAAACTTAAAGTAGAACTCCTACCCCATACTTCTATTGAAGAAGAACGTTTCTTATATCTGACCAAACTGGATGAAACACATCATGATGCCACTCTCGTTAATGAGGCACATCAAAAACAGATAAAAAACCAATATGACAAATCTGTCCATCCTCGGACTTTTGCGGAAGGAGACTTAGTCCTCGTCTATGACCAGGCTCATGACAAACTAGGGATAGGTAAGTTAGAACCTCTGCGGCATGGCCCTTACATTTTGAAACGTGTATTGCACAGAGGCACCTATGATTTAGTCAATTATGATGGAATCTCCCTAGGAGAGCCCTGGAATGGGCTTTACCTTAAAAAGTACTATGCCTAGATCACCTAGCATGTGTACTTTGTACATTATTGTATTTTGGTTTGGTGTGTCTGTTTCTTTTGCGTGCTTGAGTTTTTACCTTTGCCACTCATAACTATGTCTTGTTTTTTCATGTGCAAATGATGTCTTCCTTTCCTATCTTTGTCGGGTTTGCGGATGGCGCTAGTTGAAACACCCAAAACGTTGCTTCTGCAACATGGGTTATTTACCAATCTGACAAGTTGGTGAGTTCATGAGGTATTTGCTTAGGACAATTGACTAATAACATGGCGAAATATCATGTTGTCATCAGACTTTTGAACCAAGCCTCCTCCCTAGGTATCTCTCGTATGGTTTTTAACCTAGACTCGCAACTCATGGTCTGCCAACTTAATCGTGTCTACGCTATTCGTAATCCTATCCTGCTACGTCTCCACCTACGGGTTCGTCATCTTGAACGAATATTTGATTACATCGAATACAGACATATTCCAAGAGAAATCAACAATGTTTTGGATTCGTTAGCCAATTACATCATGGATCGGTATCTCTCCCATAGATAAGGTTTCATGAAGGAAAAAAAATTGTACACCACATGTAAATTAAAACACATCACATTAAAGACATCATCATTTACAAATCTTTTGGCACTGTAAAAACTCATAACTGTATATATATATATATATATATATATAGCGTGACTGAAGTTTTGATTACATCAAAAAAGTATTTAGAAGAGAAAAAGTTTGGGTCTTCACACCCATACAACATCGTTCGATAAGTCATACAAAATATACAATCACCAGAGAGACTCTAATCTCTCTGCACTGCATTATGCTGAGAGTAACACATCATTGCGTGAACTAATCATCTTAGTAGAGAGTTAACATTCTCGGCACCCCCACGGTGTGTCTCTGTCGATGTAAGGGCACTTGTCCCCTCCGTAGAGGAGGGATGCCCATCGTAAGGCCTTGAAGGTTTCTTTCAACCTCTCAGAGACCTATCACTGGTGCCCCCGAATCTATTGCAACCTGAGCATCCCCACGACATCCCGATACTGGTATCTTAGTTGGACGCACTGCTCCCTTGTCTGCATATTGAAAATGATACATCCATTAGACACTCTTCTACATACCCCCAAAAAAAGATAGATACGTTAAAAAACATAAAAACACTAGACAAGGTATTGTTTAGTCTCTCACCTGACACATCCCAACCTTCCCTCGCTGGTAGAATTAGATCCATACTCCTACGAAAGTCCACCTTGACATATGGAAAGTCTTCTATCCAAAGATATTGGCGTCTCAACCAAGTGAAGAAGTCACCAGTGAAGCAAAATTCTGACTCTACCACTAGTCTCAGAGACAGACTAGTCCATCGTTCCATCCGTGGTTCTCCCACTAGTCGTACTGCCAATGAAATCTGAAGTTGCATCTGAGGGATGTGCTCTAAGAATAACGAGACCAAGAAAGAACCATACCCAAACTGCTTCTTCCCCATTCTACATCTTGAAATCTATTCCTTCATGTTTCGAAGAAACCTTGCGCTCCAGTTAAACAGTGTTGGCTCTAAACACTGTACACCATAAGCTACCTGTGATATTCACGCTAGATGCACGTTGATACTTCCTGTCACACTCATGATGGCGAACACAATAGACTGAAGGGGTAATTCTCTGATATCCTTGATTGGGATTCTACCTCCCACCAGTCTTGCTCCTGGGACACAATGACGTGCCAGGTACACATCCACAAGTTCAGGAAGTGCCCTCTGTCCAGAAAAAGCTATAGGAGCCCCTCTTTTCGAGAGGCCAGTCAAGAAGTATACATCTTCTAACTCGATGGTTAGAAGTTGCATTCCAATTTGAAACCCTTGCTCTGCGACATCCCACAAACTGATTATGTGCTCAAGCAGAAGGATCTCTTTCTTCATCTTTTGCGGTTTGAAGAATTTGAGAAGGCCAAAATCTCTCAATGTGGCCCATGTGCGATGACTCCACAAAGTAGCCAAGTCATCGAGATCATGCTCCCGTTCCTTCCATTCAATCATGGTTGTTACCGAAATCACCTACAAACAATAAAAAAAGAGAACAAAAAACTTCATTATTCTCACTTTCGACAATTTTTTAAGTAATTGAAAAAAAACTTGAAATTCATTGTCTATGTTGTTCAAAAAGAATCACACACATTTTTATTACTCAATATTACTACGCATCCCCCATAGCCTACAATAAAACATTTTAAATTAAAATAACTTCCATCCACAGTTTGATGGTTGTGTGGGCATTTTTTGGGTTTCTTATTGTGTTCCTTAGTAAAAACAACCAATCCACTCAAGCATCAAGGTTTTGGCATCCATTCTACAACCTCCTGAAGGCGTTTTTGTAAACAGGTGGTCTTTTTCCATTGTTTTGAACAGGGGCCGATTTGACCTTCTTTTGGATGACCTAGGGCTTCGGTATTTTATTCAAAGATTGTTGTGAAAACAAATTTTGAACCATGTAATTGAAAGAGGAGGAAATGAATATTTACCTGGTCCAAACAATGAGAGAAATGATCAATCGTAGCTCTGGTACCAAGCAAAACAAGATCCACCTCCAAAATGAGAATCTCCACTACTACAAACCCTTATGCAAATGAAATGGTAATTGAAGATTTTTCCTTGTATTACTATTTACAAATTTCCATTTTTTATAAGGTATAGTTACTTTTGGGTTTCTTTAAAAATATGATGGCCTCACTAAACCTCTGGATTGCAATTTTGACATTACAGATTTTAGAGCAATTTTGATTGTTTGTTTACCTTGTCATATCCATGAGCATAGTCTTAGTTTGTTCTCAAGCTCGAGAATATAAGAACGCGTCGGGTAAACTCTTATCTCTTTTTTGGACCCATATGGACACATGAAAAAGGACCCCCCTGGAGTTGTCTTTAAACTCTTTTCAAACTCTCTAAACATGAAAAGATCGTCAAGTGATCTTGCTTCCTTTCACACTCGTTAAAAGGTTCGAAAGGGCATCGTTCGATTGGTAGTTTATCTCTTTTTCAGCCTCGTGAGACTAACTGTATGAAAAAGGAACTAAGAGAGTTCTCTTTTAAGTGTTTATATAGACTCTATAATCATGAAAAACCTTCAAGTTTTATGTCTTTGGACTCGCTAAACAAACATCGACAGGCCCATACGGGACCGAACCCTTAATTCTTCTGGTTCGTTAAACAAAGGAAGAGGAACTTACCGAAGGTGAGTTATATCGAGCATGTGTTACCCTCTTCGAGCTCGTTAAATCAAAAAGAGGTACTCATCTATCTAGATGGGGGGAAATTTGAAAGAAGCAAGCCAAGCAGTTTTTGAGAACATCACCAAGTAACTCTTATGGTTTCCCTTGAACACGACACCTTGTCTTTGCATGCATTTCAATCTGTTGAACCTCTGCATTGAGCCAATCCTTTAAGTTTCCTATATTCCTTTGGGTCACCTAACATAAGTCACAACATCCACTGCATCATCAAGTTTTGGTCCATGTCATGTTTTGCTGTCATGCCTCAGTGTTCAAGGGAAGTATCCGCCTCGAGAGTCAGCCATCACAAATATCTTGTCTCAATACCCATGTAATTCCATGTTCATTTGATCTACCAATTACATCTATGTGTCTGTTTCGTGTCATTGATGGGGGATACATCAAGGCCCTCCTTCGACGAGTCTATTCCTGTCAACTTCAACACATTATCCAGGAACTAGACTTAGAAACCAATTAGTACTTTAGGACCTGCATGCGTCAATGGTAGGCCTCCTCACATCTGACAGTGGGTTTACATCATTGACCTCTGATCGAATGATTCCATGGATGTTTGACTTCAACTCATCCATTCACATTCGTTGGAATGTACTAGAGTACCTTGGGAATCATTGACATCAATGGTGATCTCCCTCGCGCTTGTTAACGGTTTACATGATTGACCGGTAATCAAGTGGTTTCTGCCATGTTCGACATCAGTACTTCTATTCACATGGTTAGACTCGTACTACATCGAGATCAATAAGAAGAGCCTTGGTTGAGTGATCACTCTGATATGTACTTTTCCTAGGTTGCGAAGGAGTTTCTATTGAACAGTGGCACATATACTGTCACATAGATCCACTTTCTATTGGTCGTGGCTATGTCTTGTCATCTCATCGATCCACTGTGTATTCTCCATGGCTATGATCAGTTCAGGTAATATGAGTATAGATCCATGATGTATCCTCGGTGGCTATACCTTTTATCAATACAATTATGGATCCGCAGTGTATTTTATGGCAGCCATATCTTGCAAGTCTTTATCACCCAAGCATAGGTATGTCTACCTTGGGTTCGAAACATGTCATAATATTTGTTGGATGTTTGTCTGTAGCTTCTGTCAAGTTCTCTGCATCTATACCCTTGCTTGAAAGTCTACAAAGAATTTCAGTTATCAGTTCTCGTCTTCTAACTTCATACTTTGGGGGGCAATCTATTACACGTCGAAATTACTCACTTCGATAGTGTCGCAAGTGTCGTCATTACAAGTGTTGTAAGTGTCGCATTTTGCTCACAAGTGTCGCAAGTGTCAGGAAAATCATACCTCTATAATGCCTATGTCGTACCTATAACGACATCAGAAAGACACTTGAAACACCTCAAACATTTGATTTGGAAGAAGAGGAATGGTTAACTGGGTTTATGAACCTCTTGCCATTTGAAAGAACCTCTAAAATTGAGTTTTTAGAGAAGAACTCTCCCCTATACCTCTCTCAGAAGTGTTGGCGCCCCCCTAAAGACTATCTGGGAGCGTTATAACACTTGTCTGCCTTTTGTGTGGAGCGCTACTACTGTCAGGAGTGTTGGCGCCCCCCCATACATTTCCATGGAGTGTTATAACGCTTTGACACCCCTTTTGAGAGAGCGCTACCTATTTTAGGCAGAAAATTTGTTTGTTGAGAAGAGTGAGGGGAAGATCCTCTCAATATCTGAAGGCAGTTGGATTCGAATCCTTGGACAAGCCATGATCACAGGGCAGATCCATAACTAAAGGAGGAAAATCCTCAACTTAATCCAAATATATCTCAAGTAGTTGGGCCTCTCCAAGCCTATTTAAACAGGCCTTCTCATGGTGAAAGGGGGAGATGATTTTGGAGGCATGAAACCTATGATCTCATAGGAAACACACAGTGAAGTGGAGGAGAATAATCAGTGAAGATATTGTCATTCTGATAGTGGGTCTTTTGAAGCAAGGGTTAAACAAGGAGGACTTGATGAAGTTGTTGCACTCGCATCTACGGTTGTAAGTTTCCTTCGTCATTGTTCTCATTAATATGATGTGCTTGGCCTGTTTCTTTCTAGTTTGTGTTTAATCTCACATGAACTTGTCTCTAATAGATAGGTCTATTTCAAGCTAATCTCAACAGAGTAGGAAGTGGTTGTATCTTTGTTTGTCTACAGGGTGTATCGAGGAGCGAAAGATTGGAGCTCAACTCAGACCGTGCAGGGAAAAACACTGGTAAAAGGTACTTCTCTTCTTCTTCCTCCTCATACATTAGTTTATATAGACCTAAAAGGAAGTCAGTGTCCATGATAAGCGTCTTCTGTCTTAAGAGTTAAGAGTCTAGCTCTCAAGAGGAGATCTACCTGTCCGCAAGGAGATTTTCCTTCAACAATGTATATGAGGTTGTTGTTGTAGGGTGGTTGGGAGATCAATCAATAATACCTTGGTGTATTAATCCCTCTATAGAATATGTATCTATAAGTATTTAGAACATAAGAAGAGGTGCAGTAGTAAACGTAGCCAATCTTCATTTTAGTTATAAAAATTCCAAAAATACTTTGCATGGTGTATCTTTCAACTATTCTTATGTTTCCAATACTACTTTCCATAACACCATGTGTTTATTAACCAATTACTCCTTGAATATTTTATGTATTCCTATAGTGATGAATGAAGCTTCATGGAAATATATATAAAATATTTCCTTGAACTTCTTGTTTACCTTCTATTGGATTGTTTTCTTCATTGCTTTGATTCTTCATTGTGAAATTTCAACTCCTTTTTTTAATATTTTATTTGTAGGACAAAAACATGAGTGTTTTGAATTTTGACACTTGAAGACATATTGTGGTCATTGCAGTTTTTTATCTTGGTTTCATTCTCCATTTATATTTTAAATCTCATGAAGCCTTTGTTCATACAATGTCTCTATCCAATAACCATATTTTGTCTATTGAATCCATATTCTTGGAGAGCATAACCATGTGGAGTTGGAATATTGAGTTTTGTTATCTTCTGTAGTAAACCCTTTTTCTTGATTTGGACAATATGTGACCTTTAGGATGAATATGTCTCCTAGAGCTTCCTATAGGTAATTGAGGCTTTGCATGCCTATAGGTGTATGCTTTTGTAGCTTCTTGTATGAATTTATATAAGGATAAAAATGATATATTAGTCTGATGGATGTGGAACATGAGGTTGATGGTGGATGTTGGATTTCTCCCTTCAAGCTTGCTTCCTTGGTATCTCTTCGAATTATAACTTGATTCAGAGCATGAGAATGAAGTTGCATGTGTTGTTTGTAAATGTTGAATCTTATATTGATTCTATATGTATATATCATGTGTTGAAGTTATTGTTGCATGTATCGAGGCATTCAACAAGGCTGATGAACAGATTGATGGAGATTCAAAGGTTTGCTATTATTATTTCCCTTTCTCTAAGAAAAATTACTAAGAAACATATGGAGATTTTTGCAATTTCAGTTGGAACTTGTGTAATATTTTGGTTGTCATATAGGTGAAATTTAAGGTGTCACTAGCCAAAACTTCACATAAGGGAAAACTTAGAAAGGGAAAGTCAAAAAGAGAAAATAAAGGAGATTTGAAGGGAGGAAGCAAAGGAGTTTCTCAAGGTAAAACAAATCAAATTTCTTTGATAACTTTTATTTCCCTAATAAGAGATTTCTATATTTTGGTTTTCATGTTGTTTTTTATATATATTATAAACTAGATTATCATGTATAACACTAATTTTTATGTGATGTAGATCACTTTTTTATGTGTATAATATTTTTTTTTAAGCTTTATGTTCATTGCTAATATTGTAATTTATTATTTAGTTGGATACCATTAGTCCATGAATGCATTCCCTATGAATAGGGAATGCCCTACCATGCCCCATTGGTATATGAATTGGCCCATTCTCAAATAGCTTGTAAAGTGGAGAAACTTGAGAAAGAAATTTAGATTCCCAATACGTTTTAAAGATTTAGATATTTACAATAAGAAGATTAAAAAAGGAGGTAATAACTAGAAAATAAAAGGTAAACATTGTTCTTTGCATTTCTATTCTCATGGGTAGAGAGTAGATGTTAAGAGTAGTAAATGTTTGTCCACTTTTTGACCTTATAGAGGAAAAAACTAAATGCTAGTCATAGTAATCCTATTGTGCAACCAATATAAAAAAGATGCTATTATTTTTTACTCTGAAACAAACCTTAAAAATATTACTCCTAATGGTTCTCAAACTCTCATTTAAATTTGTCCTTATCCTCCATCATGACCGTGCTTAAATTCTTAGTAAGTTCCTACTACACATTCATCAACATCTAATATTCAAGTAGAATGAATATATAGAGAGAGAGATGGGGACTCGGCAACAAAACACATGGCCAACCTTGGCATCCCATGTTTGAAATGAAAAGAGGTGAGAATATGGAGAGCCTTGATCAAATTCCAATTAAAATCTCTAAGGAAATGGGGATATAAGTTTTGCATGCACGATTTGATGTGTCTATCTCTGTCTGCTTTTATCAGTCTACAGTGGTTATACTTGAAGTTGATGTACGTGGCACATATTTCCTTGCATTAAAGAATATTAATACATTTTATGGCATTATGGAATGAACTGGTCGTCCAAGTCTTACTCATGTAATTACATACTGGGGTAATTACATACTGGGGTAATTACAGAGTGAATAGTGCAAATGATGATAGGAGACCTGATAGAAATCTGTGGGGAGTCCAAATTTGTTTTTAATTTTTTTTAGAAAATAATACAATGTCGTCGGATATCTAACCCATGAAGTTTGCATCCGATGACCCCAGGGAAATGATGATCTGAATCTATGAAGTTTGTGTCCGACGACCACGCCATAGGTATGATGGCCCTATGGCATCGGATATCCGACCCCTATGGGGCAGGATGATCGACGACCCAACCACTAATCCGAAAACTATGGAAGTTGGATATCCGACGTCTATAGGGGTAGGATGATCGACGACCCAGCCACTGATCCGATGACTTCTATTGTGTGTCGACTAATCGACCACATCCCACCGAAGCTTAAACAAAATGAATTTCATAGAATTTTAGATGCGTAACTGTTGAATTTCAGACAAATTAGCCATTGGAATTTGGATACAAATGTAGTTGTATGGGGGAGTATTAGAGTTGAATAAAGGTTTCCATCAATGAAAAAGGGGGAGATTGTTGGAAATATTCTTTTCATTGATGTCAAATACAAGGGGAGACTACAAAAGTTTAAGAATTCAGTATCCCAGATGTCTAAGAATCTAGTATCCCAGAAAAATAGGGGGTTTTATTTACTTGGGAGATATTTGCAAGACATGGACAAATGATTTTGTAAGGGAATGGTTTTTTGGAGTTTACTACTCATCAATTTTCCATGAATGTATGCAAGCATCTACAAAAGAGAGATGTTGTATTTGGTCATGATGAGGAAGCCATGCCACAGATAAATAATGCATTTCTTGATGGGTTTCCTACATCTTGGAGTGAAGCACGAGTTAAAGAGGAACTCGAGAAATATGGTGAAATTGAGAAAGTTCAATTGTCAAAGAAAATGCCTTGTACCAAGAGAAAATATTATTGCAAGGTTTATTTATCCCACATTCATAGGGAAAATCATTTTCAATGGTTTAATAATTGAAAGGCATTGTTACATAGTTTGAATGTCAACATATGAGTTACAAAACTTTACGTAAAGTATTAACTTTTAGTCGCAAGGCTCAGTTCACCAGATATCAAAACATCGACAAATGAATGAGAGTTTTGGATTAAGGATAAAGTTTCTTGGTGGAGCAGTGGCTCGGTGCCCTAGTAGTCTGGTGTCTCGATGGGCAGCATAATCGAACTGTAGTGAATTTTTGAAAGATTGGTGGATAAATTTTTTGGGTGGACTGGTGGATCAGTGCCCTAGTGGTCCAGTGTCCCGGTGGTCGGGACATAGTGTAGATGAGTTTACAAGTGGATTGATGGCCCAATGACCTAGTCCTATGGTTAAACAGTGACTCCGGTGAAGAACCATGGACCTAGAGCTGGTTAAATCCTAATTGTTAATCATAAGAGATAAATGGCTAAGAGTGAAGGATCATAACTTCAAGCATATTGGTATATTGGATATAAGTTAATTGGATTGAAGTATCTATGCAGTTTTAAATTCCTAGGGTCCCGAGACCTAGATCCTAGTGCCCAGTGGCTCAGTATACCATATTGGTGCATCAGTGCAACATTAAAGACCCCCCCCTGGGGGAGGCGGTGATCCAGTTAGTATATTGGATATCGGGGATATCCAATATTGGGTTAACCAAATCAAAGTACCCATGCAATGTTAAAGACACAGAGGCTTGGTGGGTTGATCGTTCAGTGGTCCCAAGGGTTTGATTGACATAATTTCAACTAGACAAGAAACTAATTATCGGCACGGGTGTGTAGTTTTTAATCCCTGATGATTTGTTAAGTGGTGGTTTTGATTGGTTGGTTAGCTATAGTTATGAAGGGGAAATTTCAATATTGGTTAAGAAATGTATTAATCCCTTGGTTATATGAGCTCGACGGTGGCTGGTGTTAAGTAAACCATTTGGTTTGTTGCATGTTAAACTAGTTTTGGCCTACATCAAGACCCAGTGACGTTGTTAATCCATACAATATGTTTCAGTAGAGTGTAACTGATGGCTCGATGTCCAATTATTCAAGGAGTGTGGTTGCGAAGTCATCCACTAGATTTCTAGTGGCTTGGTGACCTAGTTAATTCGATGACCAATGAATAGATCATGTGCAAAATGAAAGGAAATTGGGACCAACTACAAAGAATTGTTTCTTGTAGCCCAGTTTAAGGAAGAGTCAAGGGATTTTGAGCTCACCCAGTAAGAACGATTGTTGGTATAAGGACAAATCCTTAGGCATATGGGCTCATGTATGAAGTTGATCATCCATTAAATTATCTTGGTGTTTGACTCGGGGCCAACCTATAAAGTTACCCTATGGTGAGGCCTATAAATAACGATGCCCTAATCCATTTTAGCATGTGAGAGAGGAGGAGAAAATTTGAGGCTCTGAGGTTCTCAAGTGCTAGAGAATGAAAGAGAGAGAGTTGTAATCGTCTAAGGGTGCTAGGGAGGTGCAAGGTCAAACACAAAATATCATAAGTCTTGCTAACTGTTAACAAGTGGAGAATTTAATGGAAATTAAAACAATGATAAAGTAGTTGTTGAAATAATACATTTATGTAGCTGGATCCTTGAACTGAATTTTCTTGTATAAATGACAGTTTAAGAAGAATTTAATCCATAAATAAAATTTGAAGGTTGATATCCCTAGTAGGTTAGGTGTTGTTGAGTTGGTGCTCAGGTGAAGGGATTGGTGTCTCTATCAGGTGGGTTCCTATAAACATTGTAACATATTGGTTTCTATAGCAGGTTGTTTCTTGTGAATACATTTCAAAATAAAATTCTCATGATTTTCTCCCATTTGGGTTTCCACGTTGAATCTTTGTGTATTGTGCAGTATATGTCTGGATATATTTATTATCGATTACTTATTCTTGGTAAAGTAATGAAATGATAATTGTAGTATAGTAAGAAAAGAAAAGGTAGTCACATATTGATTCACCCCCCCTCAGTATAATTAAGAGTACCAACATGTATTATTGTGTGTATGGTATTGGACATTGGGTTCAATGCTTCCCACGAGTTTTGTGACATGGGTTAACCCAATTTTGTGGATCCTAAATTCGATGATTGTGGTGGAGAAAAAGACCTGCAGGTTTTTGTCTAACAAAAATTGTATTCCAAAAAAAGTTATCAGCGCCATAGGTCTTGAGTTCGAAACTTGCTCGATATGCGTTGGGGGGGAGATTGTTGAACATTGGGTTCAGCGCTTCCTGTAAGTTTAGCATCATGGGTTAAACCCCTCTTGTGGATCCTAAATCATGTGATTGTGGAAAAGACTAATGCCTAAAGTTTTTGGTCTAACGACAATCGCATTCCAACATATGGATCATAGACCCTAATAAAAAGTTACCCCGATAAAAAGTTTTATAATTCAAAGTGAATTTCAATTTTGATTTGGATTTATTAGTGAAATAAAATGAAACCACAGATATATAATATTAACACAGAGACACAGTGAACAATAACATAGATACATTAAGACTTGACTTCTATTAAATAAGAAATATGCTGAAATTTGTAAATTGCAGACTGAAAATAAGCTTGCTGGAGTGGTGGCAGCTTATCTTTGAGAAGAGATGTGATGGCTACACTCATTCACAAGAAGATGAGTACAATGAGGCTCTAAAGGCCTTTTTACAATAAAAATGAAATTCCAAAACCATATACATCCAAAAACCTAACCCTAGGAGATGAAGCACCAAAAGTCATGTGGGCCCCATTGGGGTAATTTAGTACATCAACTTCCCAGGGTCGTAACTTTTGCATACGATCTTCGTTTAGGGCACACGATAGCTCGTTGGAAAGGTATTGATGAGGAACTTCATTTAGGGGAATCAATAAGATCCTTTGGTTATGATTGAGGTTCCTGATTGTGAAAACTCTTCATTTATGCCCTCAAAATGGCCCTAGAAGTTGAGGAACCGAAAAACTCCTAAAAATAGTAAGTTGTCAAAAACATATTTTGAGCTAGTTAGAAAGGGTGGGTGGCCAATGAGATCCTCCTGGATCAATACTCCCCCCTTAGGAAGAAATGGTATCCATTGTGCTAATATCTCCTGTTATCACTGAAATTTCGTCTGCATATGGTGACAAGAACTCAGCATCGTCAAACAGTAATGAAGTCATTCATGGCACTGAATTAATTTCACAACATTCCAAAGAGGTTAAAAACTATACAAAGTAGTAAAAATTGAAGAACGCTTTACAGAAGTTGGGTGCGTGCGCACATGCGTGGAATAGAAACGTACCATGCGCGCATACACGCACGATGCATGGCTATTGGCGCAAAAACCCACGCACCTGCTAAACGACACATGTATTGAATTGGTTGGCCTCCCAACCACTTATGGATCAGCTCCCAAGCCGATTTGACCCTCAAATATGAGCTGAATCCGCATGGTAGGCTGGTCAAAGACCTAATAAAGCCCTAAAGAGCCTCTTTTCACACTACAAAGGAGTTACATAATCACCCAATGCAATGCTATAAAAATCCATGAGGAAACCTCATTTTCTCAAGGAATTTCATGTAATGTTATGCTGCCTAGATTGTTTTAAGGAATCAATCCTTGACAAGACCACTTTGGCACCATTTCATTGAGCAATTCACCTCTCCATTGAGTGAATTTGCAAAGGAGTTCTTTCATCACCATTTTTATTTTTCTTGTTGCAAGGAGAGCAAGTTTGTGAGGGTCCAAGAGCCTTCCTTTGGAGGAAGAAGGGACTCATAGTCCCCTTTCTTCATTGTGCTTTGATTTCATCAATAGATCAGCCTAAAAACGTTGGTGATATTGGTCTTTTTGTGTTTTGTTATCTCTATATCCATATGCTTATAATTTTAGTTTGTTTTAGTTTAATTCTTGCTTATAGTTTTGTTTTTCTTTCTCTAACTCTTTCCTCTATAGCTGTCATGCTCAGCAAGACCCAACTGGGCATGTAAGCACCCCTTATTTGCTCACTAAGGTGACAAAAAGGGTGCAAATAGATTGGCGACCATACTGGGGATAAGGTATCAATTCCTACCTCATTTGAGTTTATTTTGCTCTTCTTTTAGTTTGTTTAACTTGCAGGTGCACAAATCGGCCTCTACTGACCTGCTAACCAGTCAATTCACAGGAGAATTGAGAGAAATCCATCTGGATTTTCTTTCTCGGCCATTTGTCACAGGTGCGTGGGTATTCCATCCCACAGATGTGCATCGTGCATGCATGCACTTTCATAACAACCTTTCTCTGTGCGCATGCGCTTTCTGACTCATTTCTTCTCGCGTGCCTGTGCTCTGTGCGCACCTATCTACACTAAGGGCCGCGAATTTTGAACAAAATTTCACTTTGTAAGTTCTTTGGATGTGGGGAAGGCCATCTTCCTTCTTAAATATGATGTCAAAAATGCTGTAAAGCCACATTAAACTTAGTCCCCTCATCATATAAAGGGGTTAGTCGAGCACACATAGGCACTTAGGAGGATAAAAATCAATTTCCCTTATTTTCTTTTTGCCATGTGGATGGCTTGCTTTGACTTATAACATAAGTGGAAAATCATATTTAATCACATCTAACTCATATTTGGGACTCGAAGTTGAAGTAACAATCCTTGAGTATGCTCTTCTCTCGCACCTCCAAGCGATCTTGAGAATCAGAAAAAGATTGTGAAAACGATTTCATCTCCCTTAACAAAGTTTAAAACCTTTAGGAGAGGACAACGACCCTTTTTGGGACCCCTCTTAGTTTCATTTTTCAAACATATATTAAATTTGTAATGGGCCCATACATGCCCACATGTCACAAAGATAGGATAGTGTTTAGAATTTTGCTTTCTTAGATCAAAACACTAGGAGAGTTTAAAGGTTTGTAAC
>SNQJ01S0024982.1:37472-69375 GCA_010110895.2 Picea sitchensis
AGCCTTCCTTTGGAGGAAGAAGGGACTCATAGTCCCCTTTCTTCATTGTGCTTTGATTTCATCAATAGATCAGCCTAAAAACATTGGTGATATTGGTCTTTTTGTGTTTTGTTATCTCTATATCCATATGCTTATAATTTTAGCTTGTTTTAGTTTAATTCTTTCTTATAGTTTTGTTTTTCTTTCTCTAACTCTTTCCTCTACAACTATCATGCTCAACAAGACCCAACTGGGCATGTAAGCACCCCTTATTTGCTCACCAAGGTGACGAAAAGGGTGAAAACATCCCCCATCAGATGAGGAAATTTCTGTTGAATTTGGCCCTGAGTGAGCCACTTGCCTTGGTGCAGGAGCTTCCCTTCTTTAACAACCTGACAAAGTTGGATCCTCTATTTGAAATTTCCCTTGACCTGTGTTTCCATGATTTGATCAGTGGATTCCTGGAGTTAGGGTTGAGATTTTTGGTGTCAATTGTTCTGTTATCTCTGAGGTGTCCAATAATGGTGGAAAATAAGGCCGAAGGAGGTCCACATTGAACATTGGGTGCAAGCCAAGGAAAGGGGCAAGGTTGAGCTCAAAAGCAGTGTTACCCACAACCTTGGTGATGGTGTAGGGTCCATAACAGAGTGTATGAATCTTCTAATGAGGCCATGTAAGGTATTATTTCAACAACTGCAAACAAACTTTGTCTCCCACCTGAAACTGGTGTAACACCCAGTGTTGATCATGGCACTGCTTGTACTTAGCATTAGACTTCTATAAAATATCCTTAACCTATTAGCAGATGTGCTAGATCCACTCAATGAACCAGGTGGCTTTGTCAACTCTAGTTGGAACATGCAACGAGTCTTCTTAGGTGGCCACAAGGGGTAGTGCAACATCCATGGGACCCAATGGTTGAAATCCCAACCCCACCTGAAATGAGCTCTAGCCGGTTGAGCTATGTATGACTTTGTTTTAGCTATGTTGAACATAGGGAAGACTCTCATCCCAAGTTTGGGGGTTCTTGGAATTGTACATACGTAGGATTTGCACAATCATCTAGTTGACAACCTTGGTTTGGCCATCTGTATGGGGGTGGAAGGAAGTGGACTTGGTGAGCTTGGTGTCTAGGAGTGACAAGAGGCTTGACCAGAATGTGTTGAGGAACCAACTGTCCCAATATGAGATAATGGTTTATGGGATCCCAAAGTGTACCCACACTCATTCAAAGAAGATATTGCCAATGGCCTCTATTGTGATTCTCTTCTTGCAGGTGGCCAGAATTTCCATCTGGAAAAGTGATAAACCACCACAAAAACACAGTCATTTCCCTTCTTGGTGGATGGAAGGCCCAAAATGTAGTCCATTGAGATGGATTCCCAGGGCCTATCAGGAGTAGGCAGAGGAGTGTACATGCCTTGTTTGTTAGTGTTCGGTTTGGAAATAACACAGGCAGTGCAAAAGATCAGATATAATTCCTGACATCCCATTGAAGTTTTGACTAGTATAAATGTTGTTGCAACACTTCCACTGTCTTTTCCATGCCGAAGTGTCCTGCCACCCAAATGTAGTGGGATTCCTAAATAATCTTCACTCACTTGATTGATGGAACACATAGATGGCCCAGATGGCACAACAACTTATCTTGAATATGGAAATTAGTGAAAATTGTGTTTGCGGCCAACATTTGGTAGGTGTTGGCGAAGTCAGGATCTGTCTCATAGAGGTGGGGCCATCCAAAGGTCTCACGGCACTGTGGTGAGTGTCATGACCAGAGGTCGATTGAGGAAATCAGTGACTTGGTTGGTACTTCATATTTTATACTTGATGTTGAGGTGGAACTGCTGCAAATATGTGTACCACTTCTGATGGCGGTCATTCTGCAATTTTCCAGCAACTGCAACGACTTATGATTAGTGTGGATGACTATCTCTTTGCCAAGAATGTAATGACTCCACTGGCAACAAGCTTTCACAATGGAGTACATTTATTTGTCATAAATAAGGTACTTACATATGACATCTGATAGTTTTTCACTATGATAGGCCATGGGGTGTCTGTGCTGAGTGATGCTTACACCCATAGCATAGTATAAACCACATGTCTTAATCTCAAAGGATTGTTTCAGGTCAAGTAATGAAAGCATTGGGGTGGAGCACAAGCACTTCCTTAGATCATCGAACACTTTATGTTGGCACATGCCCCACAAAAAATTTTCCTTACCACCACCCCTAGTTATTTGGTTGAGGGCCCATGCAATATGGGATAATTCCAACACGAACCTTTGATAGAAATTGGCAAGGTCTAAGAAGATCCGAATCTCAGCGAGAGTGGTTGGGGCTAGCTAATCACGCTTGAATTGGATCTTGCCTGGATCAACATGCACACCATGTGCATCAACAATGTAGCCTAGGTATTAGACCCTGTCCACATCGAAGGAGCATTTTTCCAAGTTGGCATATAGCTTGTGTTGTCGTAGAGTGTGCATACCCTGTTGAATATGTTGCAAGTGTTATGTCCAATTCTTATTTTAGATGAGGATGTCATACTCAAGACCGCTCCTATAGCATACCCACTGGCATCACATTTCACCTGAAATGTCTTATTGAAGTCCGGCAACACCAACACTGGTTTCTCTATTATCTTCTGCTTCAACAGATTGAAGCTCTTTTCAGCCTCAGCTGTCCAGTGAAAAATTTTATGTCGCTTCTTCACTGTATCCATCATCGCGGCGCTGATTCCACTGAAATTCCTGATGAACTTCCTGTAGAAACTAGCCAATCCATGGAAACTCCTCACCTCGAAAACATTTCTCGGTGATGGCCAATTCTTGATCACTTCCACCTTACTCGGATCCATCTTCAACTCATTCGCTGATATAACAAAACCCAAATAAATGATCTCTGTCTGTATAAATGAAGACTTCTTCATATTGATCAACAACTTTTCCTGCTGTATCTTTCTCATCACAATAGCCAAATGCTTCAAATGTTCAGCCTTGGTCTTACTGAAGATCAATATGTCGTCCAGGTATATGACCACAAATTTCTCGATGAATTCCTTTAGGACTTCATTCATTAGCCTCATGAATGTGCTCGACGCGTTTGTCAAGCCAAACGGCATGACCAACCATTCGTACAAACCCTCGTTTGTCTTGAATGTTGTTTTCCAATCATCACCTTCCCTCACACGAATCTGGTGATATCCTCTCTTCAAATCAATTTTTGAAAAATAATTTTCCCCACTCAGGCAATCCATCAGATCATCCATTCTCGGTAGTGGGAATCTGTACCTGATGGTAATCTTGTTTATCGCTCTAGAGTCTGTACACATCCTCCAGCCCCCATCCTTCTTCGGACTCAGTACCGTTGGAATGGCACACGGACTCAGGTTTTCCCTGACCAGTCCTTTATCCAGCAGCTCCTGGAACTGTCTCTTGACCTCCCCATTCTCCTGAAGCGTCAACCTATACGCAACTTTATTCGGCAAAATAGCTCCGGGTATGAGATCGATATGGTGACTCACACTTCTCATCGGTGGAAACGAACGAGGTAGTTCGTCCACGATGATATCAACGAATTCTCCCAGCAATTTTTGAAATTCTTTTGGCAAGTCATCCACTCTTGTGCTAGTCAAGACAATTCTCGGCTTCCTGACCACAAAGAATTGTGGATCTTCCTTCTTCTCCATCTCTGTGAGAAGCTCCTTCCCACTCATGAGAAGTATTGTATTGCTCACTTCCGGTTTCATCTACTTGTCCTTTATCGGAAGCAACCTGTGTGTCTTCCCATCCTTCTCTAAGGTGTATGTGTTCATTCTCCCATCATGAACCACATTTTTGTCATATTTCAATGGTCTACCTAGCAATACATGACATACATCCATGGGAATGACATCACATAGGACTTTATCCCTATATTCACCCATTTTGAAATCAACTAAACATTGCTTAGTGACACTCACCTGATGTCCCTTCTGTAACCAAGATACTTTATATGGACTCGGGTGATTGGTCGTCTCCAGCTCCAACTTTTCCACCATCTCGGTCGAAACAAGATTGTCGGTGCTTCCGCTGTCCACAATGACCTTGCATTTCCAGCCCTTGGTCTTGCACGTGGTCCTAAACAGTCTGGTTCTCTGAGATGTGTCCTCCACCTTCTTCTCTGGTGTCAAAAGGACTTTGTGCACCGTTAGTGACTTCCCACTTCCGGTGTCTTCATTCTCATGATCATGCCTCTGCGCTTCAGCGATGTGAGCTTCCCCAACATCTTTCTTCTTTTCTGGACACTCGAATGACTTGTGCCCATTCTTCCCACATGTAAAACATGTGATAACTCCTCCTCTGCCTCTTCCCCTACCCCTGGTACGAGGAAAAGTGTTCGCGTCGGCATATCCGCCACCCTGCTCTGTATGCTGTCTCCTCGGCTCAGCATATGGCTGCCTCTACTGTGAGGTTCCGCCTCTTTCAATCTTACCCTGAGGTTTCTTCAATTCCTCCTTGGGCTTCTAGTATTTCTCTTGGGAAACTGCCTTGCCTCTGGGCTGGCTCCTGGCTCGCCCTCGCTGTCCTTGCTTCCGGCTCAGCTTCTCCTCGGCTTTCAGAGCCATCTGGTAAGCATCTTCAACAGTTCTGATAGTTTCCATGCTTAATTCATCCTGAATGTCATATCTCAGACCATTCAGATATCTCGCCACCTTCTCATCATCGCTCTCCCGATCACCTACTCGAATATTGAGCCTGTAAAATTCTTCGGTGTATTCCTTCACCGTCATTAACTTCTGTCTCAGGTTCTGCATTCGCCTGAACAGGGTGATCTGATAATCTCTGGGGATGAATTTCGCTTTCATCTTAGCAATCATCCGATCCCAGCTTTTAATCTTATGTTTTCCTTTGGAACGTCTATCTGCCTGTAGCTCGTCCCACCATAATGTTGCATGTCCTTTCAATTTGGTAACAGCATGCCTTACCTTCTTATCCTCTTCGATATCTTCGTAGTCGAAGTATGTGTCAAGAGCTCTGATCCAGTCCATCAACTCTTCTGCATCCAAGCTTCCTTCATAAGTTGGAATGTCCATTTTGGTCTTGGAACTCATCCTGGAAATGGCTTTAATCAACCACTCGGTTGAAGCATCCTCTGCTGTGACCTCTTCTGCATGTCCAACTTCCTCTTCTACTTTGGAATCACTAAGATCTCCAGCACCAGCTCCGCGTCTTTGTGCTGTCTCCATATCATCAAGCCTTGCTCGAAGATCTCTCATCTGTCTTTCCATTTCTGGATTTCCTGCTGGCCTACCTCTTCTTCGAGCATCCCTGTCTTCCCGATCAGGCGATTGCCTTTCTCTTCTGGGCGTCATGGCGAATTCTTTTCTCTGCTACTGAAAGCAAAGAACTTCCCGCTCTGATACCACTCTGACGCAGAGCAAGGCGCACGTACGCCCCGCTTCTACCAGGACCTTCTCTGACCTCGGCCCCGAAGAGCAATAATGCTCCCCTAATTCCCTATTGGGAATTTTTCACCCACAGCTAACTCCTTTCTGACCTCCCTTCACAATCGGGAAATCGGACTTCGCGATTTCGTGAGTCCTATGGTCACGTGTTTCTCACCTCACGATTCCCCAAAGTCCGATGCGAGTCAATGTTGACTCCCCTCCGCTATCGGAACTTCTCTCTGTCGGGATATCGCTCCTCGCGACATCGACAAATTGAATTGCCAAGCTCTGAACCCCGATGGCCCGAATTTCCGAGACACGTGTGGACTTGACTCCTCCACCCTTTATCCTTTTATCAGAGTTTCGAAACTCACTAGATCGCGAGTTCTGATGTCGATGGACTCGGGATTTAGCTTTTCTCGATCTTCGATATGATGCCACCTGTACTCCACTAGTTCTCGTGGTCCCACACTGCCACGTCACCATTGGGATATCGCTAATCGCGAATCCAAAATGCAAGCATCCTCGGTCCTCGAGAACCCCAATTCTTCGAACCCCGATATATTGGGATTCTTTTACACGCGTCCCCGTGATCAACGGCTCAGAGCTTATTGGAGTATCGCTCTTCGCGATATCACTACTCTCGCTCCAGCAACTTGGTGCTCCAACTTGCGATATGATGATACGCGAGGTCACATGTGATCTGACGGTCCTTGTGACTCCAGATCGACGAATCCACTTCCTCCTGGGCTTCGAACCCTTTAATGTTCACGCCTTAACCTCTTTGCAGCTTTGCGAGATCTAACGGTCCTCGGGTCTTCGCAGAATCTCTCTAGGAGATTTCAACCGTCCATCCCTCCTTTGATATTTCTTGCAAAATGAATTTACCGCTCCCTCTGTGAAAACTCTGTTCAACCACTAGCCAACCTGTGGAGCTTCTCTCGAACTTTCCACAGCAACCCTGCAATTCTCTCTGAGCTTGTCCTCGCTTCGCAAGTCTTTATGAAGACTTGTTGCATGCACTCCTTGCAGCAGATCTTCGAACACAACTAAGTGTTGAAGCTTCCTCGACTCTGTGCGCTCTCCAGCAGCAGTCCTAACTCCCTTTACTCAGAATCACAACCCTGAGTCTTCGTCCAGCCTGCGCCCATCTTGCACAACTCCTGTGCCAAATCTGCACTCCTGAGATGAGAACAAAAACTATCCCTAAGTAAACCCTACAGTCACGCACTCCTTGCGGACAAATTCAACTGCACTCTTTGCAGGAATTCTCTGGCTCACTTAGAGAAACAATTGAAACTCATTCATTCCCCCTCTCAGATTTCAAATCAACCATGAAATCACATACACAGCAAATAAAAGCAAATGCATGACAGAAAGCAAAATGTTCATGAGCACATAGACAATATACACAGAGAAACAACACCAGTCATGAAATTTAATCAAAGACTCTCTTCTATTTATTCAATTCTGTACATGGGTGTTCTTCACAAGTTCTCTGCTTGCTCTCCTCCTCTGAATGCTCTCCATATGTTACAATGATACAATGAGGGTGTCTATATCCGTTTTCCCTCTCGAGTCTCTAACTGTCTAATCTGGAAATAAAATCATATCTACCTGCATTAACTAAAGTAAATGACTCCTATCTACCTCAGACAAGAGCATAAAGCTCGAGGTCTGATATAATACAATAGGTGCTCCTTCATAAATGTTTCATTGAAGGATATGGCGCTTCATCTTTAATGAAAATTCAAAAAGGTTCGCTGGCCTTGTCCAGCTGTTCGTCGTCTTCTATGCTGGCTCACTTGTCTTGGCGACACTCCTTGATGAGTTGGCGATGCTCCTGCATCAATAACACTATTTTTATATTTTAGGGTGTGCTTGGAAAGAATCATTGCATTAGTTTACTATATCATTTAAACAAATATACTAGTTGATTATGCCTCCATTCATTGTAATAATGTAAATCGTCTATATATTTTTCTAGCAACGTAACATTCTACAACACTAGAGGCTACAATAGAATAACAAACTCATTTTATTATATACCAATAAGGGACCCTTTGTCATAAAAAATCGAACAACATAAAGGACCACCATAATAAAAATGTTAATAAATAATTGTTACAATCATTAATATCTCATTGTCATATGAATTGGGACAATATGTCCACAATAAACAAAATGTCTTATTTTTATAGAAAAACATTTCAAAATATAAAACTTGCAGTATTCAATTATATTAATCATCATTCATCTCTTGAAATGTTGTCATAACTTGAGTTTTGTGCATGCCTCATTTATTTATCACTTGCAGGGTATATTGTACTTATATTATTTACAATGTTTTGTTGATTAACTTGATTTTGTCCCCTTGTTCATGTTCCATCTACAACTTACATAGAAATAAAATACAATAAATATATATACATTTATACTATAATATAAATGATTTATAAATAATTACATAAGCTAAAATAATTGTAAGATAACAAGAAGTGATTCATAAACAATACACTTTCACAGCCATGTTTCATGTCATGTCTCAAAATATATTCTAGTGGCTCCAGTCCACAATGTTTCCTACAAGTATTAAACGTCATGAAAAAGTATAGATATAAATTTTAGAATATTGAAACGTTGAATGTCCACATCCGCATGCAAATATTTCCCATGTTGCATGTATTTTAAAAACAAGGGAAGATTAGAGTTTACGTTTGCAAATTGCGCTAAATCTGGAAGCATGGCTAACATTTAATAATGCAAGGAAACGGGTTGGTAAATATTGTGGTAGTTAAACTGGTAAGATCATTTTTTTTAGTGTTCACCAAGTATACGCTCATGAATGGAAAAGAATGTCTATTTTAGGTTAACCCAAAGTGCTAATCTACTTACTGAAAAGTGAAATGTAATGTCTATTTTAGGTTAACCCAAAGTGCTAATCTACTTACTGAAAAGTGAAATGTATACTAATATTCTTCTAGAAAGCGAGATCGCATTCCTTGTAATGCAGGAAAAAATATTATTTTGTTTATGTTATAAACAAGCCATGAAGGGATGTGTCTTTTGAGAGCCTTATTGTCAATATATATGATTTATATTTGTTTTGAGTCTTAACACTTACATTGGTCTTCAGTTCCCCATATTATTAGTTTTTACACTAAGTGTGAACTCATTTACTGCTTTCTTACATTCACTTTTGTTCAATTGCATAGATAAATATGGATTTCTACTAATTGAATTTGTATCAAATATCATTATTTATCTATCTTGTACATAGAGTGAGATAAATTCTTGCCCTTCATTTTTTAATAACTTCCCAATCACTTTCCAACTTGCCGTATGAGCACCCATAGGAGATAGGTAAAAAAAACGTGTTATTTATTTCACTTTATATATATATATATATATATATATATATATATATATATATATTATAATGAAATAATGGAAATCTCTTATATGTAAATAGTTACTTAGATATTGATATTAGAACAATTTACATGAAGCATTACAATAAAATTATTGTATTTCTTTTTTAGTGATTTGTTTGGAGGTTATGAAATTTACATAAAAATGCCTTTCAATGTGGTAATTATATTAGTTCTTTTCATTTTTATCTTTTTAATATGTAGAATTAGAAAAAATACGTATAATTCATTAATTTATAAATTAAAAAATAATTATATAAATTTTGAATTCTATTTTATATTTTAAAAATATGATTAAAAACAAACATGATGAGTAGAGAATGATTAAACACAAACATTTAATGATAAATAGAGAATGGTTTAAATAAGTGGAAGAAAGGATGATCTTTTCTATCTTCTATCCTTGTCATTTTCCACAATTCCTACAACGAGCCTCTAGAAGGATGAATCCATAAAATCAACATAATATATTAACCAAAAGCAATGAAAAAGAACAATGTGCAATTAGAATAAATTTAATGAAGATATAAATGATTAAAAAAACAAATAACAAGTGTAGTATCAAACATCATATTTCACGCATAATCACTTTTTTTATTTTCAATGTGTGCATACAAATTGAGTGGGTCTAATGGTTAAGAACATGTGTTTCCTCATAAGAGATCACATGTTCAAATCTAGAAGAGGTAAGGTATGTATTAATTGATTATATGTTATCATTAATAATATGAATCATTAATAATATATAATTGATATTTATATATGTTCATAACTTAATCATTATCATTAATGATATATAATTGATGTTGATATATTTTCATATATAGATGTTAAAATTAATTTGAGAGAACAATTCCTTATATCACTTTTTATAATATTTCACTATTATGTACCAATAACCCTATATATCTCTATATATGTTATTATTAATAATATATAGTTGATTATATGTTATCATTAATAATATGAATCATTAATAATATATAATTGATATTTATATATGTTCATAACTTAATCATTATCATTAATGATATATAATTGATGTTGATATATTTTCATATATAGATGTTAAAATTAATTTGAGAGAACAATTCTTTATATCACTTTTTATAATAATACAATAAATCATTTTTCACTATTATGTACCAATAACCCTATATATGTTATCATTAGTAATATGAATCATCATTAATATATAAATGATTATATTTTATCATTAATAATATATAATTTTATTAATTGATGTTTATATATGTTCATAACTGAATCATTATCATTAATAATATATAATTGATGTTTATATATTTTCATAACTTAATCATTATCATTAATAATGTATAATTAATGTTTATATATATTCATAACTTAATCATTAAGTCACTAGAAAAATATTCTTACTTAGTTAAATAATAATCATTGATTATAATTGTATTATTCTCATATTGGAAAGATATGGAGTTTATATTTCGTTAAGTATTATTTTATAGTAAAGCACTACATTGTTTAAGAGTATTTATTATTGAATATTTATATATTTAATATATATTGGATGTAAAATTAGTGGAACCCTTAAGTGGTTTTTTATAAGTGATATTAGAGTTTAAAAAATTAGAGTCACGACACTTCATGGATTTTTTTAGATTTTAATTGAGGTTTCAAGTGTTATGTTTTACAATCCCTAATTCCTTGGAACTAAAATGATAGCTAATTTATAGTTATAATATATTTTTTAACATAAATCAATATCGTCTTAAATGTTATGGGATAAAACATGTATTAGAGAGGAATATATAGTAAAATTTAAAGTCATTTGGTTTTTTTAAGGAGATATATACATTTTAAGTTTTGTGTCCTGGAAATTCTCATTTATTGGAGAAAAAATGGTAGCAAATTTGAAAGTATAATACCTTCATCACGATAACGACAACTTCATTTCATATGAAATTGTGTGTATTCCTAGATATAATATGGAGGTGAAGTTAGGTACAATAATGTGGATTTGTGTAGCAAGAAACATAATTCAAGGCATAGCCATTTTGAAAATGGTGGAAGTGAAAAGGACTTTCGAGGAGTTGCAGGCTTAATGGAGGTTGACCTGCACCTTAATAGGTTTCTTGACTATAGGATGAGCTTTGGTTAAGTAGGAGTCTCAAATGGACCTTCACAGATGCTATTGTTTTTTCCTCATGCGATACGATATCCTATGTGCTTACAGAGGGGGATTCTTAACTGTTTTGGATACTGTTTAGCAATCCCTCCACCTTTCTCCACCCTCATTCTTTTTAGTGGTTTTTTTTCCGTTAATCTTCTTCCTTCTTTCATGGCTATTTTGGTGACATAGAGATTTAATGCAGCAACACTTTTCTAGCTCGAAGACCCAAAAGGACCTGGCATTTTTGTCTTTTCATCCTTTAGTATCTGTCTGAACTTCAATTCCTTAACTCCCTGATGAGACTGCTCTACTGACAACCATCTACTATATCCTTGAGGTGGCAGGCGCAAGTGACTTCTGGAAGTTTCTATATGGATAGTAAGGTCAGCGCACTCATGGGTGTGACTGACGAGGATCATTATGAGAGGGTGGGTTTGTTTACCTCGGTGGACGAGCTTTGTAGAAGCAAAGTCAACAGGTGCCATCTTAATGGAAGAGTTAATACCCCACTATCTATCCCAGCGGGGTTAATATTTTCCCCTACCCCCAGTGCTAAGCATTACCAATTGGCTGGTAGAGTGACAAACTCTCAAACTTCTCAGGATAATTTCTTTCTGCCTGGTGCAGATACTGTGGGTTTATCGTTTGAGGGTGGAGAGTAGGAAAAGGGTGGTCAGGTTTGTCGGCACAAGGCTGTGGTTTCAAAGAATCCATCTGAAGCACAGGAAGAGGAGTTATAGGGGAAATCCCCAAAGGAAAGAGGGGAAGCCTTAAGCGTCTGACGTGGGTGTGGAGGCCAAAAAAGACAAAACACAGATTGGTAATGGGAATGGATGTTGGCCTCAAAGAGTCATGTAATCTAGAACTTTGTGCTTTGGTTGGGAGGCAAGCTTATCGGTCATGCTACAAACTACCCCTTTTGGACTGGATGCAAAACAATTGTGAACCATTGTTGGGTTATTCTCTAGAGGTATTGACCGTACCGAGAGGGTGGTTCGGCTTTTTGTTTAAGATCCCGGACTACTCTGAGAGCATTCTACTAAGATTTTAGGGCTATGAGGGTGGGAGTCTGATGTTGAAGAGGTGGTGTATCAAATTTGATTCGAGGACGGAGTATTTCAGCTTTCACCATATATGGGTCCTACTCCCAGGTCTACCACTTCATTTTTGGAATAAGAAAGCCTTGGAGGCAATTGGTAATGCATTAGGTCATTTTATCAAGGTTGATGAAACACCACTATAGTTACTGGACAAGAGAATGGAAAAGGTGCTCGTGGAGGTGGACATCCACATGGGTCTTTTGGAAACTCTTGAAATAGAGTGGAGGGGTCATCTACTCGTACAGAGGTTGGACTACTTGGGTATACCTTTTCGCTGCTCACTATGTAGGAGAACTGGACATCTATGTAAGGAATGTCAACATATTTTCGGGGATTTGGTTGAGGAGGATTCCTCGGAAGAGATTCCAACTGATAGTTATATAGCGATGATGTACGATTCAAAAACGGGATATTACACTCATACGAGAGTAGCGGATAGTCCAGAACCCCCGGACCCCACTTTTGTTGGTAAGCTAAAACAATTATGTCCTGCATTGTATTTTTTGTTATCTGCATGGGAGAGAGATCATTTAGATAGTATTTTCCTTTCGGATCTATTACATTTGTCAGAGGTTGATAAGGGTAAGGTATTGGAACTTTTCCCAGAGATTTCAAATTTTCTATATGTTCGGAATGTGCCTTTAACTGAGAATGTAACATCCCAAGAGTTAAGCTCCCTTGTAATTCTTGAGACTATGACTGTGGAAGACTCTAATATTGTTTTGGGTTATGGAGAACCTGTCTCTAGTGACTTCTCTTTGGATAGGATGATTTCATCTCTGGTTCCTACTTTTAGAAAGACTTTAAGCCCCACTCTGATACCAACCTACTTAGGGAAGGAAGTTGTGGTTAGACATGTATCTAGTGGAGATGTGTTGGAAGCAGGCCAAAGTGAAAAGAAAGATGGTTTTGGGAAAGAAGTAATGCACGAGGAAAGAGACAACTAGAAGGAAAAACAACACATGCACATGCATGGAAGACCTAACAACGATAGGGTTAGGGTTTTGGTAATTCCTTGTAATGGTTGAAGAGCCAAAAACATATAAATAGAGATACCTAGATCTCAGAGAAAAAGAGTCATTATCATAGAGACAATTGTTGTAGCGAGTCGAGAGGTGATATTTTGTTGTATGACCTACTTTTGTAAGTTGTTGAGCTAGAGGGGACTGAGGAGGGTAAATATTGAGGGTTAGATCGTAGGTTGAGGAGCCTGGTGCGATCTAGTCTGCCTCATATTAGATCTTACCCACCGAGAAGAGTTATAAAGTGCACAACATTGTAGTTGAGAATTACTATAATAAAAGAGCGAAGAGCTAGATCTTTGTGGACGTAGCCCAGTAGGGGGTGAACCATAAACCCTATGTTATGTGATTGAATGTGTGTGTTTTCTTATCATATTCAAGTAATTATTGCTATGCTGGATAAATGTGTTGTTATATTTCCTGCATAATTGTGATAACAATGCATTGTGTTTACAAGTATAATAGAACTTTCAGTATGCAATTGTCAGATCTCAAACTCAATCCCAGGCTACAAACACTTGAGTATTGCATCCACCCATTAAGACTCTCTCGAGTGAGCCTGCGCAGTGCATCTTGTGCGCTGCATTGCCTTTTGGTTTACCAGGAGGGCCGATAGTTTTAGAGGCTTTGTTGGAAACCCGAACAGACATGAACCCTAGGTCACTCAATACAAAACCGGACAGATATTAATAGAAGTAACCAACAAATGGTTGTGTTGTCATTGGTAGGAACACGAGAGGATTGAGTAGATGCAAAGATGCAGAACAAAACAATATAAAAGAAGAAAAGAAAGCAATGAGCTACTAGAAGAGGATGTTGAGGACGTGGAATCCCACAAAAGAAAAGATTGAAAGATGGTTACGAACAAAAGAGTTGGAATTTGCATAGAAAGATAACAGAAACCCTAGAGTAACACCCCACAAATATCTTGAGAAATACATGTTTATTGATTTGCATGAAGTGCTTTTCTATGATTTTCCACACTTATTGCAGGAGTGGATACTAAGGTTGAAGGATACCCACGCAACGAACCAGATCTGACAGTTAGAGTGGACTCCAGTACAAATTGAGCAGTTACAACAAGTGAATAACAAATTCACCGCGCAATAGATTTTTGTCTTAATAGTATTGTGGCAGGATTTATAACCAAGTTTGCAGTAGATACAATAAATTCGTACAGCGCAACAAAACAAGAGTTTCTACGTGGACCTCAAAGAAGGTACATTAGATCATTGTATACTTCTATTAAGATATTGTTATATAACAAAGGTGTAATGACAATGGAGCCAGACAACTAAACTTCCATTCATGCATGGGGGAAGGGGGGAAGCACTGACAGAAACAGGATAAATGGAAGGAGGAAAGGATAAGGGAAAGAATGAGGAACCCTTCGACCCAATCATGATGGATGACAACAAGATCAAGTGGATCATGGTGACCATTGGATAGATGCGTAGTAGAGTACCCTACCAATGCAAGGTGAATACCAAGAAGAGAGTCGTAGCCGCAATGGAAGGCTTGGCAAGTGATGAAGAAGATGTACAGGATCTTCAGGTTATGGAGTAAATTGAGGAAATCCTACGTGCAACATATGAGAGGAAGATGAGAGTTCCAAGAATGGGAGGAGAAGGCAACAATCCTATTCATATTAATGTCAGTGTGGAACCCATAAACCCATATGAGACTAATACACCAAATATAACACCACCCTTTAGACAACCAAAGTTCAGAAGAAAGACAACAAGAAGTACATCTACAAAAGGAACAACAACTGGAGGATCCAGTTCATGCAACACTAGTCAAGTATCTACACCATGTGGAGGTAGTATTTCAGCGTTCAAAATGGCAAGAAACGATCCCACCATCAGGTTACCAGAATTTAAAGGAGAAGTGTCAGAGGACCCAAAAAAACATTTGTTCATCTGCGAGAATATTTGGGAAGCAAAACAGATCACAGACGAAGACACTAAACCGACACAGCTAGCGATCACACTAAGGGATCGTGCACTAGATTGGTATATGAGTTTAGCCACAAAAAATCCACCAGGAACAACTAGAACAATTGCAGACATCAAAAAATTACTGATAAATAAGTTCCAAAATCCAAGTTCAGAAGATCAGTACATGAGCGAGATGATCGAAATTAGACAGAAAGCGGGAGAATCTGTGTGGGAGATTCACCAAAGATTCAAGCAACTGAAGGGAAAATTGAAATATCTCATGACTGATATGCAGCATAGTCACCTATTCGTCAATTCACTGCTACCACACTTAAAATATCTATTGCAACAATAGAAGTTTCAGACGTAGGGAGAGGCTCTATAGGCAACCCTGGAACTGGAAGAAAACTAGTACCAGCAGACAAATCTAGCCATCGAAGAAATGAAGGAAGACATGAAGAAATTAATGTTCCAACTAAACCAGAATAAGAGTAAAGACAAACGAGAAGCCATATGGTGTACTATATGCAGGACAGAAGGGCACCACAAGAACGAATTTACAACATTTGCACAATATATGGAAACAGGAATGCCAAACCCATTACCAACAAGAGGACTATGGTGTGAAGTCTATAAGAAATTGGGCCACGATCCATATCACTACCCAATGATGCAGAAATACTAGACAGTCCCAAAGAGTTCATATTGCAACTTTTGCAAGTCAGTGGGCCACGACGACAAAGATTGTAGAACTATGGATATGATGCAAGAGAGGACATCAAATGCGTACTGAGTATAGGAAGAAATGATGACGACGCAAGCCACACTGCAATTTAATCAAGTCCCAACCCCATACAAAACTACACAGTAGCAGTATAATACTACGCAACAACCATATATTACCATGAAACGATATTACAATACCATGCAACCTCAGTACAATACTGCGCAGTATAATCAGGCGCCTCAGTATAACACACCGAGAGGAGATCCAGCAAGCTACAGAAGTGGAGAATGAGCGAGAGGAGATTTTGGACGAGGTAGAGGACCAGTGGTATGTCACAATTGTCAACAACCAGGACATTATGCAAGATAATGTCCACTTCCACCAACAACGTGTATGTATTATCACACACTGGACCATGATACAGAAGAGTGTCTGACACTATTAGTAAATATTCAAGAAAAGAGGAACCGTAACAACCAGGATGTTTAGTGGATTTCAATCGAAACAAGGGATGAAGGACGAAACATCAACATAGTTACCTGTGGAGGAGATAAAACAGGAAACGATGCAGTCTAACAAGAGCCAGTACAACACTAGTGGGTGAAGAAGAACACCGAACCAAGGGAGCAGTTCGACGCGTAGCATGAGAAGGAGATATTTAAGCAAGACAGACAATAATTTAAGAAGGAACACATGTAATTGACTTCAATTGCGCAGCAAAGAAAGGAAGCATTATAGTACAAGATGCCTCCATTATTGGATCATACCAACGAAATGAAACCCGTGGCACAAGTAAGTACAATCAAAATATTTTTTCAATCATGTGTAAAAGTGTTAAGAGATCCATCATCTGTCAACATATTGCAAAACATACTAGAAAAATGTAGCATCGAGACGGAAGGAAAACTAGAACAAAAAACAATCAATCACCTACATACAAGGAGAATAACAAGTAAAGAGTTTAGGATGAATGCTAACATTGGAAATTTCAGCATGGGGGATATCATACTAGACCTAGGATCTAAAGTTAATGTACTACCAAAGAAGACAAGGCAATGCATGGGAGAGCCCACACTAGGGTAATCACCTATGCAACTGAAACTAGCAAACCAACACAAAGTCCTATCGATTGGTAGACTGAAGGGAGTGACAGTAGACGTGTATGGGGTGCGCACTAAAGAAGACTTTGAAGTAATTGAAATAGTGGATGGAACAACACCATACCCAGCGTCGCTTGGTCTTGATTGGGCATTTGAAAACTAGGCTATAATCAATTTGAACACAAGAAAAATGACATTTGAGTCAAGTGGATACAAGTTCATCATGCCATTAGAACCATCAAAAGGGGAGAGGTTTGTAGAAACTACTTTCTTAGACTTAGAGGAAATCATCCAGTTGTATAGAACGACTCTGCACAAGGAGGATTACGTAAACCCAACTACATACGAGATAACTCAGTTGGTGGAACATTACTTCGTGTGAGACAGAATCATGTATCAGTTTAGAGAACTGGAAACAAAGGATACACAAAGTTTCCACATGAATATGTGCATGAATAGACCACATCGTAATATGGCTAGGCACAGAGATAAGGGAACCACCTAACTTGCACAGAATAAACGACCTAGAAACATTTTTGGCACAATACAAATATGAAGTTGTAGAGAATCAGAGACTCTTAGAACTTGATATAACACTCAAGGCCACACTTGCAAGATGGTGGGGTGCACACAAAGAGACAATCACAAATTAGTACCAATGGATGAGGTTATTGTGCATAAGGTTTGGAGCAGAACAAAAAGACAACAAGCAACAATAGAGGTATGATGGACAGGGGGCACAAACAAAACACTTAGAGAAGTGCAGAACATTGTGGAAAATGACACCCCCCAAGGAATGGCCTCATCATTTCATACACACTCTAGAGTGCATACCAGAAAAATGGTACACAGACCAGGAACTGCAACCTAGATGACATTGCAACAAAATTGTACAGTCACTTTCTCATTCGAGCATGAGAACCCCAACATAGATGCAACTCTTAAATAGATAAGAGGCATGATATTTATCAAGGAACTATAAGTCGAACTCATAACATAAGAACAACAGCAGAACAAACGGACAGTCAAAGAACTGTTGTCATGTTACCATGTGCACGGGGATGCACCCGAGGAAGAAGATCTGTGCGATATTCAGATTGAGGAAGCGAAAGGAGAAAGAGAAGTAGAGGGTCCACCAATAGAATCAGAAGTTATTGTTGCGCCAATAAAGGTAAAGAAAGTCAACATTGGGTCAGTTGAGAATCCCAAAATGACCATCATTGGAGATTACTGGGATGAGCAAACAGTAGAAATCATAACATAGTTATTGCACGAGTACAGTGACCTATTTCCCACAACATTTAAAGAGATGAAGGGTATAGTAGGAGAGCTAGGAGAAAAGAATATACCACTCAGACCTGAAGCGAGACTGATCAGAAAACGACCATATAGACTGGATCCAATATATAAGTAGAAAGTCAAAGCTGAGATCAACAGGATACTCGAAGCCAAAATCATAGAACCAGTGGAAAAATCAGAATGGATAAGCCTGATGGTAGTTCAAGAAAAAAAACAAGGAGAGATAATAATATGCGTTGACTTGAGGAAGTTGAATGATACATGTCTACATGACTTATTCCCTACACCTTTCACAGATGAAGTGTTGGAAAATGTAGGAGGACACAAAGCTTACTCATTCACTAATGGATTCTCAGGCTACCACCAGATCAAGATAGCACAGGAAGACAGATATAAGACCACATTCACTACAGAATGGGGATCTTACCAATACATCGTCATGTCATTTGGAATGAAGAATGCACCAGCAATATTTTCCAGAGTATTCATCGTCACGTTTAAGGAATTCATCCACTAGTTTCTCGAGGTATAATTGGACAATTGGACAGTCTATAGTTTTTTGAAAGACCATGTATAGGTCTTACGACTGATGTTAGAAAGATGTAGGCAGTGCCAGATATCATTAAACATAAAGAAATGCATATTTGGAACAACGTTTGGGATACTATTGGGCCATATAGTATGTAAACAAGGGTTATTAGTAGATCCTGCAAAGATTGCAGTAATTGTCAACTTACCACCACCGAAAACAGACTGTCATCTAAGAGCGACAATGGGACACACAAGATACTATATAAATTTCATCAAAGGATACACACAAATTACTACGCCAATGGAAAAATTGTTAATAAAAGATACAAATTTTCAGTGGAACGTCGAGTGTCAACACGGTCTGGATGCATTGAAGGAAAAGATGGTCACCACGCCAATATTGGTATTTCCATACTGGGAAAAGACATTTCACGTGCATGTAGATGCATCAACCATAGCACTTGGAGATATCTTGGCACATCAAGGAGCAGGAGACCTGGATCACCCTATAGCATTTGCAAGCCGAAAGTTATCAGAATCAGAACAGAACTATAACACTACAGAGAGGGAAGGCTTGGCTATGGTCTACGCACTACATAAGTTCAGACGTTACTTATTGGGAAAACACTTTAAAATGTTCATAGATGACTCAACCTTGAAATACCTAGTCAACAAGCCAATGTTGGGGAGGAGAATATGTTGATGGTTACTTTTGTTTCAAGAATTTGAGTTTGAAGTAACAATCAAGCTAGGAAAACTGAATGCAAGACCTGGCCACTTGTTATGGGTCACAAACGGAGAAGAACCTACAAATTTAGAGGAAAAGTTTCCGAATGCACAGTTATTTTCATTCCAAATCGCTGACGATTACTTTGCAGATAACATTCAGTACTTGAGCACAGGTAGTGCACCGTAGGAATACAACACCGCGAAGAAAAAAAACCTGGTAGTCTGCGTTGCAGACTATCAACCGATCGCAGGACACTTATACAAAATGGGTGAAGACAACATCTTGCGAAGATATGTGTTAGAGAATGAAATACCAAGAATCTTAATAGAATCCCATGAGGGAATAGCAGGAGGAAATTACACAGGAAAAGATACCGTGCATAATTTATTGCGTGCAGGACTATGGTGGTTGAGCATTTACAGAGACTCGAAGGAGTACTGCCAGAGATGCGATGTCTATCAAAGAGTTGGTAAACCCAACAGAAGGGAAGAGATGTCATTATGACCACAGGTAACATTGCAGGAATTCGATAAGTGGGAAATAGACTTTGTCAGACCAATCAACCCACAAGCAAAAAGAACAGGAGCAAGGTACATCATCACCACGACAGAGTACTTAACAAGATGCGTGAAAGCAAAACTAGTGAAGGATTGCAGCGCAAAAACAATAACACACTTTCTATTTGAACAAGTAATCACTCGATTTGGATGCCCAAGAGTATTGATGAGCGATCAAGGCATGCACTTCATTAACATCACTATCAATGCTATGAATGAAGAGCTTGAAGTCCATCATCAAAAGAACACACCATATCACCCACAAGAAAATGGCACAGTAGAATCATTTAACAAAATCCTTGAGAATGCGCTGAAAAAGATCTATAATGTCAACAGATATGATTGGGACCTCAAAGTGCCAGTAGTATTATGGGCCTACAGGACGACGTGTAAGAAGTTGACAGGGCACACACCATTTAAACTGATATATGGCCAAGAAGTTGTAGTGCCATTAGAATTCCTGGTACCTAGTCTGTGCGTAGCAACAATTACACACATGATAGAACGAGACACAGTACAAGAGAGACTAAACCATTTGATGACCATGGAGGAAGATCAGATCTTAGCAGGGTTCCACCAACAAGTTCAGAAAGAAAGGGACAAAGATTGTCATGATAGACACATCAAGAAGAAAACTTTCAAGGAATGAGATCTAGTATTATTGTATGACAATAAATCATTTCAACACCCAGGAAATATCAAAATGCATTGGTTAGGACCGTACGAAGTAAAAACTGTCACATGTGGAGGAGATCTACAATTGAAAGACTTATCAGGCGCATAACTCAAAGGAATTATCAATGAAAGATGAATGAAGTTGTACAAGGAGAGTCGACCACCCACCACACAGTAAAAAAAAAAACCAGTATATTAAACAGTACCAATAGAGGCACAATGTGCCGAAAGAAAAAGGAGCACGCACACTTAGGAATACAAGTCCAGTGAGGACAACACCAATGACCGGGTCACGATGGAAACAAGAGGGAAAATGAAAGACAACAAAAGTAGTATGAAACGACAGAGTTATGCGAAATTGAATGTCGAAAAGGACCGATGGGACGATACATTAATCGCACCAACAGAAAATATCAAGGGAAAGTAATGGAAAGTACAAAGGAACCAAAGGTGCATTGAATCAACAATAAAAGTAGCGTCTTCGACAATGTTCATGTAATGCCCATACAAAACACACAGGAGCAAACAGTTTATTGCAAAACTGGAAAATATAGAGAGAGAGAAAGCATAAGGAGTGTAGAGCGGAACCCACAAAGGTTACAGAGACCATTGAACTCAGAAAATGATCGAAATTCATCATCATGGCACCACCAAAGCAAGTAGAAACAAGACAAACCACAAACAAACCCAAAGTTAGAACCAGGGAAAAGTACAATTGGAAGAATGCAAACAATAGCCGCCAAAGATTGTCAATGTCGATGAAATCCCATCACCAGATACAACACCAGTGAAACCCACTCTCGTGATGGTAGAAACCCAACAACCAGCACCAGAGGGCAAGAATGTAGATATTTTGATAGAGACACAGTATCAACATAATCAGGACGTAGAAACCCTGAAGGAGGCACAACCAGAGAACATTGAAGTAGCTCCGAGAATCAATGGAACGACGATGAATCAGGAAGCAGCAGTCAAACCAGACGAGTCTCAAACAACTGTGTCAGACCACCCACCAGAAGGAACAGTAGAATATGTCACAGGTTGGCCAGAATGGTATTCTGAAGTATAAACAGTGGCCACTAGAACCTCGAGCCAGCCACTACCGAACAAAGACAAGCAGCAAGTACCTAGATCACCTTGCAAGCAACCAGTCGCAACCCTCATTTTACCGCGTATACATGATGGGGTATGGGTGGAATCATACATGTTGGGTCATATAGAGAAGCTCAAATACATGTACCATGATGTAACAGAGACATACAAGTTTCGGGAATTCGCAAAGAGAGTATACTTACAGACTATGCGAGTGAATGCAGTTGGGGAACCAATTGATCAACCACTCCAGTGGGAAACAGGATTGGAGAAAAAAAGGGTCTTAGGCTTGCTATATCTACCACACTTTGGTAGAGGACAATACACAAACATTTGTGTCAAATAACTGATGGTAGTCACACATGGCGGGGATATGGTTGGACAAGCTCGTCTCGATAGATGTATATCTCATTGCACACATTACAAGGTTTCCATCCTAGGGAATGGATCCGACGCAATTTCTCAATGATAAAACAAAGGAGAAAGAACTCACGGAGGAGATGAAGAAGAAATATGGCACTTTCAGGGGGATGCGAGGAATCATCATCAAAAGGATCAATGATGCTACCACACAAATGGCTGCAAAAATCTTGGCCTGCAAGCTGCTGAGAAAATTTCGTAGGGAGGAAGTTTCGACTGGGGTTGTTGTAGTTGCAACTTAGTGTGTTGAGGGAACCATAGTTAGTTGGGAACCCTATCTGTTGAACTTGTTTCTGGATGACTGCAAGGATGTGCAGGATCTAGGAACAAAATTTGACTACTCATGGCTACTAATGTTGATAACTATCATGGGATGGAAGGAACCGAGTTACACATTCTTCGACACTAGACCCAAGTCGAATTGTGGAGCGAGGTATTTATCGCTTGGCATTGCATTAGACGCTAATCATAATAAAACGAATGCATCTATATTCAAAGGATACCTTTGATACCTGCAGGATTCCATCTCCAACATGTGGAGAATAACACCATAGGTTGTCGCACAGTATCGGGACATCGCCAACTTCAAGGCCACATGACATGCGATGTGGATACAGGTCTGGAAGGACCCCAATAAGAAGTGGCTACAAATGCATTATTGCATCATGGAGGGTGACATCGACATGGTTATCCAGGATTAGGAGGATGACTAGAATATTCCATTCCTCAACCAAGAAATACCTACAAATACAGCAGAAGAGGAGGCAGGGAAGGAAGAAACACAGCCTCAAGAATTTCTAGTGCCCAAGAAACGGAGGATGGGCCAGACAAAAACAAAGAATAAAAACGAAAGGACAACTAAGACAAGGACCCATAAGGGGAAGAAGAATAATACATAGCCATTCCAAGAACAACATAAATAGGCCGAGGAAACATAGGGGAATGCACCAAGTCCCAAGTCACAGGAACCAGGCTTGAACAAGAGACTAGCCACTTAGATGGGAGGAATGTGCAAGAATATGAAGGCACAATGAACACTTCAGGATTACATGATCATGGAGGATGATGCAGAGATGATAGCCCAAATGGTTCAGGATTGTATATCTGATATTTTGACAATGTTGTGCACCACAGGGACATAATTCAAGAGGATTTGATAGACATGCAGTAGTTCCTCAAGAAGATCAGGGAAGCGCAGGAAACAGGCAACAACAAAGGAACAGGGTCGTCAACATCACAGATGAAAGAGGAATATGAATTAAGGGAGCGGGATGCAGTCCACACAATACCGCAGTCGAGTGAAACATTCCACATTACACCCAGTATGTTGCGCATGGATGAGATTGTGGGGAAAACACCCCTAAAGGACTTATCTCAAATTCAACTAGTATTGTCGTGGATACCATCCAAAGTGCTACACAAATTACAGGTAATCATTACCCAAGAGGTACAGTCTCATGCATGCACAGACTTAGCCTAATTGCAGCATGCACTGGAAAAGAGGGACACGCTGAAAATAAAATTTGAGCAGGCTAAGTTTGAGACCCAAGAGGAGAGGGAGTGCGCGAATGGACTGGAACAAAAAGTGGAAGGAACTTACGCGAAGATTCCAAATGCCGCGTAGAGGGATGAACTCACAGCAACAAAGAAGATTGATCATATTATGCAGGCAATCGATCAACATCAGAAGGAGATTGAGAATCTCCATGAGTAGATCACACCCACCACTCCACCATCAGTAAGGGAACAAAGGAAGCAAGAGGCAACAACGCAGCTGCAAGAGATAGAACAACAGGTCAACACAACAACTGACTTGTTCAAGAAAGAAACACAGCTCTAGAAAAAATTAGAGGAGGATCAACAAGTCCAGAGGTGGGACAAGGAAGAAGAGAGGACAAGCACAGTTATCCAAGACCTCAAGCAGAGGTAGAAGACAATGTCTATCACGAAGTGCGTCAAAGGGGCATAGGATATGAAGAAACTGCAGGAAGAACTCACCACTATGCAAACACTGAAAAAGGAGCGTCAGGATCAAATGGAACCGCTTCAAGAGCGAGTAGCAGAAGTCCTTGCATAGGCAGAGGAAGCCAAGATACATATAGCATAGACCCAGGAAGAGTGCGCAGAATTGATCAGCGACGAAATTACAATCCAAATAGTAGACACACTCAAGAAGAAAACCACACAGGCTCAAACACAAGTAGTAGAGCTCAAGGAAAATTTCCAGGCAATCACCAAAGAGATCGAAGAAGCGCACAAAGGTTAGGTGTCTCGAGACGAGCCACATGTTAGTGTTGGGGACATGTTGGAAGCAGGCCAAATAAGAAAGAAAGATGGTTTTGGGAAAGAATGAATGCACGAGGAAAATGACAACTGGAAGGAAGAAAAACACACGTGCATGCATGGAAGACCTAACGATGGTACGGTCAGGGTTTTGGTAATGTATTATAATGGATGAAGAGCCAAAAACATATAAATAGAGATACCTATATCTCAGAGAAAAAGAGTCATTATCATAGAGAGAATTGTTGTAGCGAGTAAAGAGGTAATATTTTGTTGTATGACCTACTTTTGTAAGTTGTTGAGCTAGAGGGGGACTGGGGAGGGTAAATATTGAGGGTTAGATCATATGCTGAGGAGCCTGGTGTGATCTAGTCCACCTCATATTAGATCTTACCCACCAAGAAGAGTTGTAAAGTGCATGACGTTGTAGCTGAGAATTACTATAATAAAAGAGAGAAGAGCCAGATATTTGTGGATGTAGCCCAGGAGGAGGTGAACCATGGTACAACCTATGTTATGTGATTGAATGCATGTGTTTCCTTATCGTCTTCAAGTAATTATTTCTATGTTGGATGAATGTGCTATTATATTTCTTGCATAATCATGATAACAATGCATTGTGTTTACAAGTATAATAGAACTTTCAGTATACAATTGTCAGATCTCAAACTCAATCCCAGGCAGCAAACACCTAAGTATTGCAGCTTCCCATTAAGATTATCTCGAGTGAGACTATGCAGTGCATCTTGCACGCTACGTTTCCTTCTGGTTTACCATGAGGGTCGATAGTTTTAGAGGCTTTGTAGGAAACCCGAATAGACATGAACCCTGGGTCACTCAATACAAACTCAGAAAAATATTAACACAAGTAACCAACAAGATGTTAGGGCTGATTTGGGTGATGGGGATTTTAAATGGAATGACCCTGCATGGTCGCGGGGTTTGGGGTATGATTTATCTGCTATCAAAACTAGTAGTGCCCGCAAAAAGGTGGGGACCAACAGTTCTTTTTCTACAATCTAGATTTCTTCTAACATCGATCATGGGGTGCTTAGAGGCATGGAAGCACTTGCAAGGGATAATTCATGATCCTACTCTCTCTCAATATCAAAGGGGTGCGATGAAATTACAGTACGGATAGTAGACACACTCAGGAAGAAAACCGCACAGGTGCAAACATAAGTATTAGAGCTCAAGGAAAATTTCCAATCGATCACCAAGGCGATCGAAGAAGTGCACAAAGGTTAGGTGTCTCGGGACGAGCCACATGTGAGTGTTGGGGGCCTGTTGGAAGCAGGCCAAACCAGAAAGAAAGACGATTTTGAGAAAGAAGACATGCACAAGGAAAGCGACAACTGGAAGGACGAACAACACACATGCATGCATGGAAGACCTAACGACGGTAGGGTTAGGGTTTTGGTAATGAATTGTAATGGCTGAAGAGCCAAAAACATATAAATAGAGATACCTAGATCTCAAAGAAAAAGAGTCATTATCATAGAGAGAATTTTTGTAGCGAGTCAAGAGGTGATATTTTGTTGTATGACCTACTTTTGTAAGCTTTTGAGATAGAGGGGACTAGGGAGGGTAAATCTTGAGGGTTAGATCGCAGGCTGAGGAGCCTAGTGCGATCTAGTCCACCTCATATTAGATCTTACCCACCGAGAAGAGTTGTAAAGTGCACGATGTTGTAGCTGAGAATTACTATAATAAAAGAGAGAAGAGCCATATATTTGTGGACGTAGCCCAAGAGGGGGTGAACCATGGTAAACCCTGTGTTATGTGATTGAATGCATGTGTTTCCTTATCATCTTCAAGTAATTATTTCTATGCTGGATGAATGTGTTATTATATTTCCTGCATAATCGTGATAACAATGCATTGTGTTTACAAGTATAATAGAACTTTCAGTATACAGTTTTCAGATCTCAAACTCAATCCCAAGATGCAAACACCTAATTATTGTAGTCTCCCATTAATATTATCTCAGGTGAGACTACGCAGTGCATCTTGTGCGTTGTGTTTCCTTCTGGCTTACCAGGAGGGTCGATAGTTTTAGAAGCTTTGTAGGAAACCCAAACAGACATGAACCCTGGGTCACTCAATACAAACTCAGATAGATATTAACACAAGTAACCAACAAGATGTTAGGGATTCTTTGGGTGATGGGGATTTTAAAGGGAATGACCCTACGTGGTCACGGGGTTTTGAGTATGAATTATCTCCTATCAAAACTAGGAGTGCTGCAAAAAAGGTGGGGACCAACAATTCTTTTTCTGCAATCCAGATTTCTTCTAACATCCATCATGGGGCACTTACAGGCATGGAAGCACTTGCAAGGGATAAATCATGATCCTACTCTCTCTCAATATCAAAGGGGTTGGAGGACCCCTAAATATGGCCTCCCTGCGAAGACGTATCTCTAAAACTACTCCTAATATAATCTTCCTACAAGAAACTTTGGTGATTGTAGAAAAGGCAAGAAACTTTATGTATACTCTCAGACCTGAGTCGATGATATGTGCAGTAAGTTTTGTGGGAAATTTTGGTGGTCTCTTGGTGTCTTGGGATCCAAAATTCTTTGATTTAGTGCCTTTCCTAAGCTACAGTGGTATTTTTTTGTCAAGTTAAAGCTTAAAGGATAAAATGAAGGTTTCCTTTCTAAATGTTTATGGCCCCTGTCAATATTGAAATCTTTTCCTGGAAAAAGTTGGCGGTAGGGGATTGTTAGCTCATGATGATTTGATAATGGCAGGAGATATGAATTTCATGACAAACTCAAAGGATGTTTGGGGGACGACATCTTTGGTTGACTCACTAGTGGTATTTTTTAAGGATACTTTTATAAAAAGTAAGCTAGTGGACATTGTCCCTGCCAAGGTGGTTCCTACATGCATAATGGCAGGTCCGGATTTGATGGAATTTCTAAAAGGCTATATAGAATCTATGTTTCAAAGTATCTTATCACGTTATCAATGAGATAAATAACATGGGTAGAATATCCCTATATTTTGTATCATTCTCCAGTACTTCTTCAACTAGGCTATGGAATGTCGACGGTTGCACATCCTTTCAAACTAAACCCAACATGGTTGTGTAAAGAATCCTTTGCTAATATGGTTTGAGAAGTTTGGAATGATTTATAGTTACAACAAGTATCAGGAGATCAAAGGAGATTAGTAGAGAGACTTACATTTCTAAAATCTCAAGTTAAATCCTGGTCTACGGAAAAATGTTACAGGACCAAATAGACCTGGATAAGATTGAAGAAGATTTAATTGATCTCTATAATCATAAGACTTAGGGCTTACACAACATTGATTCTAAACAACTTATGATGTTACTTGACGAAGAGCGTAAAAAACTCCTGATGGATGAGGAAGAGAAATGGAGACAAAAGAGTAGGGCTATATGGATTAAAAGTGGAGATAATAATATGAAAATTTTCCATCGTTTTGCAAGCTATAGAACAGATAAAAAGAACATATGGGAGATAAAGGATGAAGTGGATCGGCTTCATTCGGGCTAGGAGGCCATAAAGGATGAAGTGACAATTTTTTTTAAATCTTTCTATCAGGATACATGACATAATTTCATTGGGGAGCAAATAGCTACAATAAGGTTGTTCCCTAGATTTGTTAGGGAGGAAGATGCTGTAGCTCTTGAAAAGCCTTATACCACTGAGGAAATTATAGAGGTTCTAAAAGTCTTTTCAAAGGACAAAAGTCCAGGGACGGATGGCTGGACTGTTGATTTTTTTTTACATTTCTTTGAGTTGGTTGGGCAGGACTTGATTGATGTTGTGGAGGAAACAAGGCTCAAAGGCAAGGTTTTTAGATTGATCAATTCAACATTCTTAGAATTGATCCCAAAAGTCAATAGTCCCAACACTTTTAGCAATTTCCGTCCAATTTATCTATACAAATTATGTTACAAGATCATTGCAAAAGTTATCACGAGGAGAATCAAGCCTATTCTCTCCCATTCATTGTTTGAGGAACAACTAGGATTTCTTAAGGGAAGACAAATATTAGATGCTATTGGCATTTCTCAGGAGTGCCTTCACAGTATAAAAGAAAAAAAAATCCAAACAATTATTCTGAAGCTAGATCTAAAAAAGGCCTATGACGACACAAATTGGGATTATTTGCGGTTAACACTACTTCAATATGGTTTTGGAATTCCCACAACAAACTGGATTATGGGTTGTGTAACCTCTACAGATTATGCCATTCTGATTAATGGAGAGGCAAAAAAAATCTTCCATAGCAGTAGATGACTTAGACATGGTTGTCCTTTGTCGCCTCTCCTATTCATTCTTGTGATGGGAGGACTCGGTCTTTCACTAAAAAATGATAAGCAAATGGAGTTTTGATGGGGATAAAGGTTTCTAGACTAATAAAGGTCCTTCACCCACTCTTCGTGGATGGCATTATAATAATGTCAAATACTTCAGTCACAGAGTGGGTAGAAATCAATAATATCCTTTGTGTATTCTTGCGAGTGCCGGGCTTTGTGATAAATGTCCAAAAGTCTACCTTCCTCCATTCCATAGTTCAACAAGAAACTCTAGAAGTTTTAAAAGAATTATATCTTTACACTTTTAAAGATCTATATGAAGGCTTTAGATACCTAGGGTATTTTTTAAAACCAGATAGTTATAAGGCAGAGGACTAGCAGTGGCTCTTCGAAATGTTTGAAAACCAGATAAGCCTCTGGTGCAATACGTGGCTATCCTTGCGGGGCTGGTATGTGTTGATAAAAAAATTCTTAGACAACCAACCATTTTATTGGATGGATCTAGCTCATATCCCGGCTATAGTTCTTAATAGGATTTACAAATTGGTTTTTTCCTTCCTTTGGTTAGACAGCAAGCAGAAGCAAAGCTATCACTTATGCAGTTGGGAGACAATTTCGAAGACAAAAATTTATGGAGGGTGGGGTCTGAGAAATATCTTTGTTTTCTACAGGCCTCTGGCGACTAATACTCTGTGGAGAGTATTGATGAAGAACGACATTTGACACCGAGTGATAAAAGATAATTACTTACCCCATGGATTAGTGTCGTATTGGTTAAGCTCGACCTCTTCGGTCATGTCCCACGGTTCCCAAACTTGGAAAAATATTCTTAATACTTTACCATTTATTTTACATTGGTTGGCCTGGAACCCGGGCTCTAGACACTCCATTTTAATTGGGAAGGATGTAATTCTAGGTATGGGGAAGGAATCCATATTTTCAAACGAGATGGTCCTTTTACTTAATCAAAAAAATGTATACCTTATGTATCAAGTGAGATGCTCTCTTCCACAAGGTTCGATTTGCACAAAGTGGTTACAGAGTGCAGATCCGGGGCTGGAAGGAGAATTAGTAGTAGAATAGGAGATGTACATGAGGAACCTGATTGGATCAGGGGTTCATCTCTTGGATAAACCATATGAATTAAATTGGACGAGTGGTCATAATTCAGGGCAGCTCTCAGTCAAAAATGTGTATAATGCCCTTGCCTCAAAACTGTGGAAATTTAAAATTGGTGGCTAGAGGAAAAAACTATGGAATTGGGTCTATCCACTAAAGATCAAATTATTCGCCTGGATTGTGGTTGAAAATAAAATTCTAACATGGAAAAATCTTCAAAAAAGAGGTTGGACGGGGCCAGGGATTTGCTATCTATGAAAAGGAAAGAGGGAATCTGTTAAGAATCTCTTTGTAACTTGTCCTTTCATGATTACAGTTTGGGAAAGAGTTAAAATTGCTCTAAATCTCTCTTATGAATGGAATGGCCAATGGGTGAACGAGTGCTATGAAAATTGGGCTAAACATAAATTTACATTTCCAACTCTTCCATCCTTTGTTTGTTGGTTTATTTGGCTTGATAGAAACAAAACTATCTTTGAGTCAGGGACCCCCTCCATTCAAAAGATAGTTTTCCAAACTTTAGGAGTTGTGGGAAATCACAGGAAAAAGGAAAAATATTATATTCCTAGAATATCCGTGACTGAAATTCTTGAAGATATAGTCATTGGGTGGTTTGATGGGGCATCGCAGCAGAATGGAGAACAAAGTGGGGTAGGTGGAGTCCTAAATATCAATGATTGCATGGCTTATAGATGGAATATAAATTGTGGAAGAGGTACAAATACTAGGGATGAACTCATGGGAGTTTGGGAAACTCTAATTCTGGCTTCAAGGCTTTCAATTTTAGATTTACATGTTCTAGGGGACTCAAACGTTTTCATTGATTGGCCCAATAGGAAAGGAGCACTTCAGGTTGTTACATTAGAGGGTTGGAAGGATAGGATTAATGAACTTCTCAATCACATCAGGAACATATCCGTTTCTTACATTTTTAGGGAAGAGAATCAAGAGGTGGAGAAATTATCAAAACAGAATCTAAAAAATATTCCAAGGAGAATTGCTTACAATCAATGGGGAGGAGGCCATGAGGGACCTACTCTTTTTTAAAACATGTTTTAGTATTCTACAAGGGAGTAATGTTTTTGTTTCCTACTTCAAAGATGGAAGTTTTAGTAGCTTCAGTGTTCAACTATGCATGAAAGACATTTTACTTTTTGGTAATGGTCTTTTTTGGACATAGGAGAAGACGATATTAGTGTAAGGAATTTGGAAAATTATGTGTAGCCATGTTTATTTTTGGATTAGTGTTACCCATGATTTTAGTCATCATGATGGTGTATTTATGATGGTGTACTTAGGCTCCTCATAAGAACTTTCTCCTGATAAAAGTGACACTCATCTCTTCCCAGAAAACTTACTTTTGAAGAGAGTTCGCAGGTTGCTAATATCCTAGAGTGAGAGAATGAACCATTCTCGCAGGCTGCCTTAAGCTAGGGTAAGAACTCCTCACATTGTGCTACATAGCTAGGGTGTGAACTTGCTCTAAAGCTTGGAAAAAGATGAATTCTCGATGGTTCTAGAAGGGAATCTTCTAGAAGAATGGGTTGGAATTCGAATGGTTATCCTTGTACTAGATTCCCTGATATTGTGGGATCATTCTTATCCAAGTAACCATCTCATTCTCTCCTATATGTTGATGGAATTCTCATGGAAAAGGTTAAGAAAGATTCATTGGAGAATTGGTGAAATAATTGTGTGAAGGACTTCGCTTGAACAGGAGCTTGGAGACTCTAGCAAGTCTATCAAGAGGATTTGATCTTCTTCATACAAGGATCGAGCAAGTGTGTGTGTTGGAGCCAAGAACCACCGAAAGGAATCTTGCAACTTCAAGGCGATTAGGTTGTATCTTCTACTTTCGATTAATATGATACAACGACATGTCATTTTCCCATAAAGTCATTCTCACTTTATTGTGTAATTCCTTGATCATACACATAAGTTGACAGTTGAATATATTTTGCTATCTTCACTTTGGTTGGTTTGTGTTGTCTTGGTCTTGACCTCACGAGAGCAC
>SNQJ01S0024982.1:75327-90373 GCA_010110895.2 Picea sitchensis
AAGGCCCAATACGACAAACATGTCAAGCCTCGCATTTTCTCCGAAGGAGATCTCGTTCTCCTCTATGATCAAGATCGAGATATGCTAGGAGATGGAAAATTTGAAGCCATGTGGCGAGGTCCTTATATCGTTCAATGAGTTTTGAAAAAAGGAGCTTATGATTTAGTATATTACGATTATATCCCTTTGAGTGAACCCAAGAATGGGTTGTACTTGAATAAGTACTATGCATAAAATCATATGTTCATGAGTACTTGTATTTTTATTGTATCATACTTCTTGTGTGTTACTGTAGCTTGCTTTTGTCGTTACCTGGTCTCTGCCCTTATGTGACGTTGTGTTTGATTTCCAGATGTCAGAGTCTTCACTACCCTATATTGGCTTCGCTGATGGCGCTAGCCGTAGTACTCAAAACCTTGCTTCCGCTGCATGGGCAATTTATTCCCCTACAAACAAACTCGTCTCCTTACGAAGTGTGTGTCTCAGCCGTGCAACCAACAATATTGTAGAGTATAGCATCATTATCGAATTGTTGATTAATTCTATCTCGCTCGGAATCCTTCATTTGGTTGTGCGACTCGTTTCCAGCTTGTGGTACTACAGTTAAGTAATGTCTATACTATTCGAAGTCCTACTTTGTTATAGGTGTATTTGCAAATTTGCCTCTTGGAACGTTATTTTGATTATATTGAATATCAACATATTCCTAGATGTCTAAATACATTAATTGATGCATTGGCTAACTATGTATTAGACAGACATTTAGATCATTTATAAATCAATCACATCAATTTTTACAACACAAGATAAACAGATAGAAGCCGTATGTATATATAATGATCAAAAGAGTTTTTACAAAAAAGTTTTGTCCGAAGACCAAAATGTCAAAATCTGAAGCTTATAGCTTCTACAAAGTGACTTCATGGATGACGTTCACGGTAACATATGACTACCTGAGCAATCCTATGGAGCAGTCGACCAATGGACTCTAACACTCCTACTATATGACGTTGATAACGTCATGGAACCTCTCCAAGAGGCATGTCTGGAATATCTGATGTCAAACCCTCTAGGTTTTGTTCCACTGCTTGATAATCCTCGACGTCCCATTATGGCACTAGCGCCACGTCTCCTCGTCATTGAATGGGAGAAGTACCAGGAGGTCGGTAAGGTCCCACATCTGTGTCATCAAAAAATAAATTTTGTATTTAGTTTTTGGACGAACATATAAAAAACATTTGCATATGATAAAATTCACAAAAACATTTAAAAAGAAAAAATGTGTACTTCTTACTAAGTTCCCCCCACTGAGAATCCTCCAGCAGGAATAAGTCTGGATCTCCTCAGAAATCCAACCCGACATAAGCATAATCATCGACCATCAACATCTGTGGTCGCAGCCAGTCGAAGAAGGTATCATCATACTTGATAATTGGTCCAGCTACATGTCGGGCCATGACTTGGCACCATCTCAGCATTCTTGGATCCCTGGGAGCCGGTAAATCCTACTCAACCTATAGCCTCAGTAATGGAACCCTCTTGAGAAAGAAGGACACTAACAAAGACCTGTACCCGAATTGCTTCAGATCGCCTCGTCTGCATTTGGTCAACTGCTTTTTCATACTACGAAGCATAGCATCTGCCCAGTTAAAAACCCGAGGTTCAATACACTCTATGGAATACTGAAAGTAACTCTGGAGCACCATGTGAGGAGCGGAGCTCCCAGCCATATGTGCAATGGTGAACAAAATAGTGTGGAGGGTCAAATCCCGCACTCCCCAAATAGTTACTTTCCCTTTCTTCCTCTCTGCCTCTGGAAATAGTGTAAGCGACAGTACTCACTCATGGGAAGCCCACCACCTCTGCTACCAGTCAGGCTCAAGTGGTACCCACGTTGTGACAGTCCTGTCAAGAAGTAAATGTCCTCAATATCTAAGGACAATGTGTGAACCCCTACATGGAATACTTGCTGATCAGGATCCCACATATGCACAAGGTACTCTAATAACCTGATTTGGGCCCTCATGCCCGGGATACGAAAGTACTTCAGAAGACCACAGTTTCTCAAAGAGGCAATGGTGGGTGGATGATTTTTGACAATGGAATTATCTTCTTCGTTCTCCCTTTCACGCCATTCCAGAACCATTTTGATGGCCAAATACCTACATAAGAAGCACAAGAAGAACATTAATAACTCTATTCATAAATTGGTTTTCTTTCATTGAGAAAAAATTCAAAAAAAAATTATGCTTTGCGGTTCTCGCAAATGCCCTTTAGGCACAGTGTGAGGTTCTCGCAGGCTACTGTGGTCTCACCTATGAGAATGACCCATTCTCGCAGGTCCCGTGTAGCCCACCTACGAGAATGGTTGAGCGCCATATTAAACCCCAAAACCAACTCAAAAATGTGTTTTGTCCAATGAAAATTAAAATTTAAACCATGAAAAAGTAGAGGACAAAGTGCCTACCTCACTATCACTAACGGTTCGTTGAATGGATGCTCGTAACTCCTGCAATCTGACGTCGAATTTCAAGGGTAAAAGAGGGGTTTTTGGGCTCAAATAGTGGTAAAGTGAAAATGATATGGTAAAAAGAGTTTTACTCCCTTATATTCAGTTTTACCATGTTATTGAATTTTTATAATTATTTATTCATCAAAACCTAATCCCTAATGCCCTTTTGAGTGTAACTTTTACAGGCGTAACGACTTTGATATTCATATACAGGGATGCGAAAATAGTTTTTCTTCATCATTGTATGTTTCGATTGTTTTTTATGGTTTTTGTATAAAACCTCGAGCTTAGTCTTTGTCCGTTCTCACGCTCGAAAATACATGAGAACGTGATTGAGCATACTTTTATCACTTTTTCGGGCTCAACAAGGTTATACGAAAAAGGAACCCCCCTGGAGTCCTCTTTAATCTCTTTTTAGACTCTCTAAACATGAAAAGACAGCCGAGTGACCTTGCTATTTTCACGCTCGATAAAGTATTTGAAGAAAGTGTCTGGTGGGCGATAATTTATCTCTTTTTCGGTCTCATCAGATTATTTTATGAAAAAGGAACTGAGAGAGTTCTCTTTTAAGTGTTTTCCCAAACTCTATAATCATGAAAAACCTTCGAGTTTTCTATCTTTGGACTCGTTAAACAAACATCGACAGACCCGTAATGGGACCAAACCACTCCTTCCTAGGGTTCGTTAAACATACTCCGAAGGACTTATCCGAAGGATAAGCTTATATCAACAAGAATATGTTATCCTCCTCAAGTTTTCATAAAAATAAAGAGGTACTTGCCAGAAATGGTGGGGGGAAATTTGGGAAAGGGATATGTTCTCATCTTCATATTGATTGGCAGTAAGTGTCGTTCTTGAACATGACACCCCCTATTCATTATATTTGAAGTCGGTTTGGGAAATCCATTTGTCTCTCATTTGATTTGCTACAAGGTCATACCCTGTGTCGTCTCTGAGTCAATGCTGCCAAATCATTGGTCATGTCGTTCATATGTTCAAGAGAAGTTCATCCGAGACCTCTATTGAGTCGGCCATCTACAGTTGTCCATTCTCTCCATGTTGGCCTTCCCTGTGTCCAGTCCAACTTACATCATACTCTGTTTCACCTTCAAAATCTGTTACTCATTTCATGTCATTGATGGGGGATACATCAAGGCCCTCCTGTGACGAGTTTTGTTCCATCGACTTCAGCTCATTATCTAGAAACAAGACTTAGAAATTCCATGGTACCTTGGAACTTGCATGCCTCAATGGTAGGTTTCTTCACTTTTAATAGTGGGTTTACATCATTGACCCCTGATTGAAAGATTCTGTCGGATGTTCGACCTCAACTCATTCATTCACATTTGAAGGATTGTACTAGAGTACCTTGGGAGTCATTGACATTAATCGTGAATTCCCTCGCACTTGTTAACAGTTTCATCAATGACCGGTAATCAAGTGGTTTTTACCATGTTCGACTTCAACACATGTAATCACATGGTTAGATTCGTACTTTTGGGTGACGGGATTGAAGACCCTGGATATCATCTCTTTGTTCAGGTTCCGATGGAGTATGTATAATTTGCGACACATAGATCCACCTTCTATGTCTCATGGCTATGTCGTCTTAATTTGAATTTTCTCGCATAGATCCACAGTGTATTCCTGGTGGCTATGCTATATTTTGATGGCATGGATCCACAGTGTATGATTGGTGGTCATGACCTATGTCTATAATGTCATCCATCTGTGATCTGAGTATGGGAATGACTACCTCAGAATTAATGTTCTGTAGATGCTTGGTTTTTCGCAGGTTTCCGATTAGGTGTGCTCCTGGTTTCCGACACACACATGCAGTTTACAAAGTCTTTCGGCTGTCACTGGTTCTGGCCTCATACTTTTGGGGGCATTCTGTTACCCATGATTTTGGTCATCATGATGGTGTATTGATGATGGTGTACTCAGGCTCCTCATAAGAACTTTCTCCTGAGAAAAGTGACACTCATCTCTTCCCAGAAAACTTACTTTTGAAGAGAGTTCGCAGGTTGCTAATATCCTAGAGTGTGAGAATGACCCATTCTCGCAGGCTGCCTTAAGCTAGGGTGTGAACTTCTCACACTGTGCTACATAGCTAGGGTGTGAACTTCCTCTAAAGCTTGGAAAAAGATGAATTCTTGATGGTCCTAGAAGGGAATCTTCTAGAAGAATGGGTTGGCATTCGAATGGTTATCCTTGTACTGGATTCCCTAATATTGTGGGATCATTCTTATCCAAGTAACCATCTCATTCTCTCCTATATGTTGATGGAATTTTCATGGAAAAGGTTAAGCAAGATTCATTGGAGAATTGGTGAAAGAATTGTGTGAAGGACTTAGCTTGAACAAGAGCTTGGAGACTCTAGCAAGTCTATCAAGAGGATTTGATCTTCTTCATACAAGGATCGAGCAAGTGTGTGTGTTGGAGCCAAGAGCCACCGAAAGGAAGCTTGCGACATCAAGGCGATCAGGTTGTATCTTCTACTTTCGATTAATATGATACAGTGGCATGTCCTTTTCCCATAAAGTCATTCTCACTTTATTGTGTAATTCCTTGATCATACACATAAGTTGACAGTTGAATATATTTTGCTATCTTCACTTTGGTTGGTTTTTGTTGTCTTGGTCTTGACCTCACAAGAGCACCAGAGCGAAGCGGGAGCAACAGAGACCCTAGGAAGTGATACAAAGGTATGTTACTTGTTCCTCCCTACTAGCTAATTCAAAGGTCAAAACTTAGGGAAAGAGTCATGTCTTGTCCTGTTTTTTTCTAGATCCAGGTGGATCTAGGGAGATCTGTTAGTGTCTGCACCTACCGATTAGTCCGATAACAATTAGTCCATGAAATATAAAGGATCGATTGATGTAATGTATATTTTGAGAACATATTATATTTTTATAAATATAATGTGAAATTTTGTGTGGAAAAAAAAGGATATAATATGGAAGCACCTACTACTAAAATCTCATCTAATTAAGATGTGTTTTGGAGGAGATATGTGCATTTTAAGTCTCAGGTCTCAAAAAATATTATTTCGAGGGGTAAAAATAACCATATATTTCAATAGCTCTATCTCTCTCACTACCTACCATAATTTAATGAAAAATTGGTGGATAATTGTACCTTGGAGGATACTATTCACCATTAAAATTTCAGAAATTTTGAATAAATACTGAGAAAGATATATCCTCTTTGTTTTTTCTCAGTTTCATCCTTAATACCCTAGCTCTTGTATTTGAAGTTAAATGGAGCATCTATCTCATCCTTTTCTAGAAAAGAGGATCCTAGAGAGTGGTGGATTAACATAAAGAAAAAAAAAATCCTCATTTTTATGGATTTTGTTTGTAAATTTTAAGGATAAAGCATATATTTGGTGGCACATTTTCAATAGCATAAATAAACTCACCATGGACGAATTTAAAGGAATTTTCTTAGCTAGATGGGAAAAGAAAATGGTTATGTATCTAACTTCAATGAAATATCATTCTTTCATGTTTTAAGTGCAAGGAAAACTTCAAAGTGAAGAAATTATTGTTTCCTTAGATCCAAGTTGCACTTATAGCTACATAAATAATGTTTTGGTGAAACAAATAGAAATATTTTTAAGAAGCATCACATAGTTGAATGTTAATGGTGAGAATGTAAGGTACCAGATAATAGTAGAAAAAATAAATACAATAAAGAATAACAATGGAACATCACAATATATGAAACCACAACACCAAAATAATACCTTTAATGATAGGAAACAATGTTCACTTGCCACTTCAAGGGGGAAACCTCTAGTAGAGCAACACTCTATTACAATAATTTTCAAGACAAATACTTCTCATGCCTCCTACAATTATTTATACTAATTCTATTTTCTAAAGAACCTTCTAGCGGAAGCTTCTATTAGATCTTTTTACATTGACTTGTTCAAATTTATTAAATAAGCCTTATAAACTAATGGCGGCCTTTATTACATGGAAAATATATTATTCTACCTACATGAGGGGTTAGGGAGGTTAGGTCCCTAACATGCCCTCCCCATTGAAAAACAACCTTGTCCTCAAGGCTTAAGATGAGGAAATTATTGCAAAATGGTATCGGGCTCCCAGGTGGAAACTTTTGGATTTGTAGCTTTCCATTGCACTAACACTTCTCGGATGGTGCATTGACGGAGATGACGTTCATGCTCGTCAAGATTGCTTGTGTTTGTAACCAAATGGAACCTTCTTCATCTAACTTAAGGAGATGGGTTTGAGTTTGGCACTAAGTTCCAATCACTTTCTTTAAGCATGAGACATGAAAAATAGGAAGGAGATTAGAATCACTAGGCATAGCTAATTGGTAGGCGACGGGCCCCACATTCTTGAGAATGGCATAAGGACCATAAACTTTGGGAGAAATCTTATGAAAATGTTCATTTTTGAGTGAAGTTTTCTGATAAGTTTGTAGAAACACCTGGTCCCCTTCAACAAATTGACTTTTAGAATGACCTTGATCAACTTGTTGCTTCATGCAATTTTGAGCCATCACCAAATTTTCTTTGAGGATAGAGAGAATGGCCTCGCGTACTATAATATTTTTTTCAACCTCCTGAACCTTAGAGACACCTGGAATGTATGAGAGAATTGACGGTGGATTTTTTCCATATACTTATTCAAAAGGACTCATGTGAATGGTTGTATGGTAAGATGTGTTGTACCACCATTCAACTAGTGGTAACCATTAAGCCCACGGATGTTGGCAGTCAGATGCACAACACCTTAAATATGTTTCCAAACACTTGTTGACAATTTTATTTTGGCCATCAGTATGGGGATGATAGGTGGTTCTAAGATGTAATTGGGTGCCCTACAACTTGAACAATTCTTTCCAAAAATTGTTGGTGAACGTGGGATCCTTGTCAAAGATAATAGAATGCGGCATGCCATGAAGTTTGAAGAAATTATCCATGAAAACTTGATCCACTGTGGATGCGGTGAAGGTATGTTGCAAAGAACATAAATGATCTTATTTGGAAAGAAAATCAACCACCACCATGATGATTGTCTTGTTTCTGGATTTAGGTAATCCCACAATGAAATCCATAGAAATATCCTGCCAAATAGAAGGGGGAATTGGAAGGGGTTAGAGTGTATCTGGGGATTTGATTGTTTCTCCCTTGTTGCATTGACAAACATCACATTCAACAAAAAATGTGCAGACCTCCTGTTTCAAACCATCCTAGAAAAAAAAAATGTTTAACCCTTTCATAGGTTTTGGTAAACCCTGAATTCCCAACAGTGGGTGAAGCATGAAACCCATAAATCACGGTAGATTTAAGTTGTGATTGTTTTCTTAAATATAGATGGCCTTTGTAGCGAAGCTCATTATTGTTCCAAGAGTACCCTGGAGAAGCTAGAGAATTTTCTTTCAATTACTGGATCAAGTGAGATATTTTGGGATCTTGCAACCATTCCTAGCGAGCAACTTGGAGCCAATTAGATACAACGAAGGAGAGGGAAAAGAGGGACCCTTCTTCTTCATATTTTCGGGAAAGAGCATCAACGAACAAATTTTCTTTTCCCTTCTTGTAGATGATATCATAATCATATCCAAATAGATTGGTTACCCATTTTTGTTGCTCTAGGGGTGGAATTCGTTGTTCCAGAAAATACTTGAGGCTCTGGTGATCAGTTTTAATCTAGAACTGTTTCCCCAATAGATAAGGACGTTAGAGATCCAAATAATGAAGAATAGAAAAAAATTCCTTTTCATAGATTGATTGGCCCAAATTTATGTTTAAAATTTGTTTGTTGGTGAAGGCCAAAGGCCGACCATCTTGCATGAGGACTGCCCCAATTCCTTTTCCTAAAGAATCACATTCCAAGAGAAAAGTCTTTGTGAATTTGGGGAAGTTCCAAGACCCGAGTCATGCACATAGTTTATTTCAAGGCATGGAAGGATTGATCAACTATTGGAGTCCAAGTGAAGGAATTATTTTTAGGGAGAGTAGTGAGAGGTGCGACTATTTTTCCATAATTATTAACAAACTTGCGATAATAACATGCTAAACCCTGAAAGCCATGCAAGATATTAAATTTTTTTGCGTGAGGCCACTCCTGCATAGATTCAAATTTCTTAGGATCCACCCATACACTGTCCTTGCCAACAATATCACCTAGGTACTCCACTTATGAGGCTCCAAAGGAACATTTAAATTGTTTGAGAAAAATTTGATGCTTAGAGAGTAGATGGAGAACTTGATCCACATGGGCGAGGTGTGATGTCAAGTTTTACTATAGATGATAATATCATAAAAAAAAAAACTAAGTCAAAATGACAGAGAAAAGGATAAAAGGCATGATTCACGAGACTTTGGAAGGTGGAGGGGGAATTACATGGGCCAAAGGGCATGACCAATAAATCATAGTGACCCTCATGAGTTCTAAAGGAAGTCTAGGGAATGTATGCTTCTTTCATACGTATTTGGTGGTAGCCAAAATGAAGATCAAGTTTAGTAAAGTAATGAGCACCACTCAATTCATTCAAGAGATCATCAATGACAGGAATGGGAAACTTGCATTTGATGGTAAGTTTATTGAAGGTGCAAAATTCAGGACACATGTTCCAATTACCTTATTTATTGAGTACCATTACCACAAGAGAAGAATAGGTGTTGGTACTAGGACTAATAACACCTGCTTCAAGCAACTCCTGCATGGATTTTTCAATTTCATTCTTCTAGAAAAAGGGATGATGATAAGGGAGAACATTGGGAGGAAGGTTGTCGTGAACAAGGGGAATGGAATGATCATGAAAACCACATGAAGGGAGAATTCCTTGAGGAGAGGAAAAACAACTTGGTGTTTGGATATGATAGATTGGAGGTCAAGATCCACGGAGGGTGTCTCAACTGCTTGAATGGAATGAAGTTGGGAAATAATACATGAATGACCTTTCTTGAGAATATTTTCCATTCGATGGGATCTGGTGATATTAGGAGAACCTATTGTGATTCCTTGGAATTGATATTGTTGTCCCTCCTGGTGGACTTGCATGGTTAATGCCTTAAAATCCATGAAAATGGAACCCAGAGTGCATAACCATTCAACACCTAGCACAATGTCACAACCTCCCATGTCGATGGTAAACATATGAGATTTCAGGTGGTACTATCCAATTTGAAGACGTACATTTTCACAATGCCCGCCACATTTCATGGAACCACCAGTGGTTATCATGATTTGAAAATTGTTGATGACACAAATATAACAATTGATTTCCTGGGAAATTTGGTGGTGAATAAAATTATGGGTTCTTCCATTGTCAACAAGGATAATGACTTTCCTATGCTTAATATAGCCAATGAGCTTGAGTTTTTGGGGAGTACAGAAGCCAGTCAGGGCATCCAATAAATTCATTGGTTCAACTTCTGGTGGGTCAACTAGCTCAGTAGTCGCATCGAGAGGGTGTATTTATTCAACAGGGGAAACTACAACTTCTTCTTTAGCAACATCCTCTAAAATGGCCATAAATTTTTTTTGTTCCTTACACTTGTGTCTGGGAAAATATTTTTCATCACAATTATAGCAAAAACCCTTGAGTTGGCACTCAACCATTTCAACCTGAGTTAATTTATGGATCTTAAGGGGAGTGGTAGGGGGGCCAGGATTGGTGGGTCAAGGGAGGGGAAGAAAAGAGGGTTTTTTGTTTTGGGAAAAAACCAACTTGTTGTGATTCTATAGCACATTTAGTAGATTCCAACCAAGTCTAAGGGTGATCCATGAGGACCTGGGCCCATATTTCATCCTTTAGGTCATTGATAAAGCATTCCTAGAAGAACACATCTTTCATTCCCTCCATTCTGAAGGCCAAATACTCAAAGGAAGTTATAAATTCTTCCACTGTTCCTGACTATTTCAACTTGGTCAAACAACCTAAATAGTGGGTGTCAATGTCAAAGCATTCATAGAGTTCTACAACAAACTGGGTCCACAGGACATACCCCTTACATGCATTTTTATTCCATTTCCACCATTGCCAATGTTCAGGAACCAGATAGAGAACAACATAACAAAGTTTGGCCAACTCGTCGGTAATGCCATGCAAAGAGAAATAATGTTCCATTTGAATGACCAAATCCGTGGGGTTGGAGCCATCAAATTTATTGACCTCAATTTGGGGAAGATAGGGGTCATGATGAAAGGAGTTGGATTGAAAGATCATAGAATGGGAGGAATCAACACCATCTCAGTAGGATGGTTGTTCCAAGAAGGAAGGGCCCTGCGGGCAGTTCAACAACTGGTTAACAGAAGACTAGAGGGTGGAAAATTCTCCAATGAATTTGGCATCCATGGCGTCAATTCTTTGTTGGACTTGGGCCTCAAATTTTGCAAGGTGGGAATTCATGGAAGCAATATCAGAAGTTGCTTGTTAGAGGGACTCCTTGTTTTGAGTGATGGAAGCTTGCAGGTCATGGTTGTGAGTGGTGGCAATTTGGATATGAGGGGTTCCTGTAAAGAGAAATGGGTGGGTGGGACCGCAGAAAAGAATGACTTATAAGTGATAGGAACCAAAATGGTCAGGGCAAAAAGGGGAATACAATGGAAGAGGTGGAAAATAAGGGTGTCGGGAAGGGGGTCGGGTCCACTGAGAAAAAAAAGGCTTAAAAACGAAACGTACCACTATGACCAGGGCGAAGAGAGGAAGCCAATGGGATAGGTATCGAATAAGGGTTCTGGGGGGACCACTATACTCTTTTTTTTAACTTCTCTAGAATTATACTCCGATCTGAATAATATTGCAGTGGCTAAATCTCCAAATTATTAACAAGAAGAAATGTGTAGGAATTTTCAACCCAAATTCAAGAGGCAAGGTGGCATGGCAATAGATCTTGTCTGGTTTTTTTTTTCTCTGTTTCCATCCCAAGGGTTAGGGTCTTTAGGGTTTCTAAAGACACATGTTTTCCATGTGCTATATCTCTCTCATATATGTGTGGGGTCCAACAATAATATTCGGCCCAATATCTCAGGGAAACAACTAAGGAGGCTAGACTATACCCTTAGTTGTACTACATGATTACTCAAGTACTAGAGAGTATCTTCGTGAGTGTTGTTTTTGGTGGCACTATAACATTTAGATGGTTTATTGGTTGATCTATGGAGGGTTCAAGATACCAATCCTAGTCCGTATATAGGTGTTGTCTGATGCACTACCACTTGAATGGATACCAACAGGGGTTACAAGGATGTCCAACAATGTGAGCTTAAGTATCTCTTGTATTTCTTTCGTGTATGCTTCCCTGACCGCAGATTTATGTGTTGAATGACATATCTTTGTAGTTTTAAGATGTTGAAATACGTCTCTACCCTGAAAAAATTAACCCACAATTCTTGCCAAGCAAAGTTCTATGATACCACTTGTAAGGTACCAAAACTATTATAATGGCATAAAATGGAAATATGATAGAGAATAACAGCAAAACAACACAATATATGAAACCACAACACCAAAATAATACCTTTATTGATAGGAAACAACGTTTACTTGTCTATTGGAGGGGGAAACCTCCAGTAGAGAAGCGCTCTATTACAATAATTCTCAAGACAAAGACTTCTCATGCCTCCTACTCTTATTTATACTGATTCTATCTTCTAAAGAACCTTCTAGCAAAAGATATTTCTAGAAGTGAAAGCTTCTATTAGGCCTTCTTACATTGACTTGTTCACATTTATTAAATAGGCCTTATAAACTAATGTCGACCTTTATTACATGGAAAATATATTATTCTACCTACATGAGGGGTAAAGGAGGTTAGGTCCATAAGAGAAAATATTGCATATGAAAACTTGAAATTTATTGTAATTTCAAATGCAATAGCTTAAATTGCATGGTAATGAGTGAATTTGAAGTGAAAACGTTATTTTAAATGTGTGACGGAATTGATGCAATTACACAATATGTTGATCTATTGCTGCTGTCAACATTTTCTTCTCTCAAATAACCTTGCATTTGGTCGTACCTTCTAAATTCATTAGCTTGGCTATTGCATTTTTCTTATCCTTCATCGTATTCTTATACTTGTAATTAATATTCTATTGAAATTTTCTTTCCCTTCACCATATTCTTATACTTGTAATTAATATTCTAACGAACCACCTAAGTACCATCATAACTTTAAACTGTTTGAGCCTTGCAAAATAGTACCCATACCCACATAATCTTTGATTATATTTAGTCCTAAAAACTATATAAAGGACCCTCCATCATAATTCATATTTTTATATTATTTTAATTGCTTTCTCAAAAGGCATAAAGTCAAACTTCTATATAGTAAAATATTTATCCATATTCCAACACTTTGGTAAGCTAAAGGTTGTTATAAAGTCACAGTGGCCTATATTTCCATAAAAATAAAAATAAACCATGTCGTACATCCAAAGGTAGTATCGAAGTTTTTGAAGGCAGATTTACGAACGTGTTTTGAACCTCCAAAATAAGTCAAACTTTGAGACATGCATTCAAAGTGGTATGGTGGTATCGAAGGGTGAGATCGAAGTTAAATCATGGGCACATTTGTCCATCAAAGTAATTTACAACCATCAATTACATGGTTAGATCAAATGCATGACAGTTGTATGGTTTTCCACAGGGTATGCATAGTGTATGTGTGAAGCCTGCTAGATGCTACAAGAAGTTTTTTTATATGTTTTATGAGAAGGATGATATGTGTATCGAGGTCTACAGTCAAAACCCAATGGAGGTGATCCATAACTTTGGTTTGATGAGATGGTGAATCGAGTGATCAGGTTGATGAATACAAGAAGGGTAATAATACTGGATGGTTTTATGGCAGTGATTATGTTGTTTCCAATGGAGACTTCGTTGCGAATCAGCTGATGCGTTTGGAAAAAACCTCATATGGAACTGGTAATCTCTTCTTTGGATTTTCCATGTTGATATTATGGTAGCTACGGGAGGTATTTACCTCCATGTGTAAACCTGACGAGGATAGAATACTCCGGGAAGCAAGAAGAAACCCTAATTAGTTGGCTAATAACCCTAGAAGACTTGTCGGCTCAAGAAGATAATTTATATTAGGTTATTATCATCCAAGAGAAGAATTCGGACAGAAATAATAATATATACTGAATAGAAAAATACCCAGAATGAGAATTCATCCCAGGCAGTTAGCCATAATTAGTATAAAAACAGGAGGCCAGTTCTCATTCTGGCAGGCAGTCTCAGAATTGCAGTGCCCAGTCTTATGTGCACTATAGTGCCCAGTCTTGTGTGCAGGTTTGAGGAGAGTTTCCATTGTAGCTATTGCAGCTAGCAGATCACGTTTGGATTGGACTGTCTCTTGGCTAGGGTTTGGACTATCTGATCAACTCTTGTTGGTGCGCTATCCTTAGGGAAAGGTGCACTACCCTTTGTTTGGCTATCTAGCCTAGAGTTTTCTTCTAGAATGATTCTCTGTCAAGGTTAAGGTGCTCAAAGGGTGGCTTCGGCCTATGGTTGGGTGACAAGGGTATTGTCAATGGTGAAACGAGCACACATCTTTCATATTCTAATAGGTTAGGGGCCCACACCTCCTTCATTCAGTCTAAACACTGGAAGGAAACATAGCTGCTAGGATATTGAGCTCATTGAGGAACTATCGCTAGGGTTACTAGCAGAAGCAACTTCCAAGACACTGCCACTAAGGTTACTAGTAGGAGCAGTTGCAGAAACCCTAATCCTCTTGTTGAGGTGCCTTAAGTGAATGGATTGACCTAATCTCTGGATAGATCAGTGCGCTCTAGCCTAGCGCATCTACTAATACTCTTAGGAGGCCAAGACGTGAAGTTTGAGTTTGTGGTCAAATCTAGGGTTTGACCAAGTCAAAGCAGCCATAACTTATTCTATGAAGACATAGAACAAGTTATATGGAGCCTCTAAATTCAGAGCGTGGAAGACAAGGATTGACCTCATCCTTGCCAAGAATAAAGTGTTGGATATCGTGAAAGGAAAGATCATGAAACCAGAGTTTGAAGAAGGGAAAGAGAAGGAACTGTAGAATGTTATAGCTATGGAGAAGTTCAAAGACGATGACATCAATGCCATGAGTATCATAGTGGAATCCATAAAAGACCACTTTATACCCTACATCTCCCATCTTGACTCATCAAAGAAGATGTACGATGCCCTAACAAATCTCTTTTCGATCAGAAACATTCGACAAGTTATGAGTCTGAAGAATGAGCTCCGTGACATGAAGATGAATGATGATGACAGCATAACATTATACTTTTTTATGATCTCCCAGTTAAGAGATCAACTACAAGCTATTGAAGAAATCACTCCATAGAAAGAATTGGTAAACATAGTACTCAATGGTCTTCCCAAGACGTGGGATGCATTTTCTGCAAGCATGAACACAAGGAAGGAGTATCCGACATTTGAAGAACTTTGGACTTGTTGTGCTCAAGAAGAATCAAGGATCAGTGCAAAGGAGAAACCCCAAAAGAAGTACGATGATCAAGCCTTCACAGCAAGATTCAAGAA
>SNQJ01S0024982.1:133781-149075 GCA_010110895.2 Picea sitchensis
AAGACCATTAAACACTTCTAAAGCATGAGGATCAATCAAGGGAATTTGTCATCCTTTAGATAAATAATTGAATCAATCCTAGACACACATTTAAAATTTAAAGTATGCAATCCATGATAATGGCCATTCACCAATCAAAATTGAAAGTAGAATAATATAAATCAACATCCATCATCTTTGGATGCATCTTTTCTGCATTTCACAATTTAAAACTACTCAATGGATTATTGTCAACACTCCCACTCTCCCTTATAAAGTATCCTTAGTTCAGGGAAAGAAGGTGAGTGACCAAGGGTAACAAGTGACAACACATTGCATTAGATGAAGAGATAAACCATAATGCTATTGAAGAGAATTTAGATACAAATGTTGAAAATCACAATGAGATAGAAGTCAGAGGAGCTTCTCCACCATAAGCTATAGTGCAAGGTGCAAGTTCAACCAAGAATTTCAATGCTATCAGAGGCTAGACAAAAGAGGAAATGATGAAGGAAATTGATGATGTTGAATTCAATGGCTATTCAATACAAGTAGCAACAAAAAAATATGGAATTCCACCAACATCATTGTATTATCAGATTAATGGTCTCACCCATACAAAGAGGAAATATCCTCTTATAGTGTTGACTGAACAAGAGGAGGAAGAAGTGATTGTTTGGTATAAGGAGATGGATAAGATGGGCCATGCGCTAGAGTTGACATAATCAAAAGGCCATTGTTCTTCAAATGTGTCAGTATATGTTGAATCCATTTAGATATTGATTTCACAGGAAAACATGGTTCAAGAAAAGACATCGAGAGTTGCATGGGTTGAAAAAAAAATTAATTGATCGGTTGCAAAAAATGTTGTCCAAATTTTACAATGTTTCCTAACTATTAAATTGTTTTAAAAAAATACCATTTAATTGTTCTTTGATTGGATAAAAAGAAGTTGTTGTAATGTATTTTTCACTACCACATGTTAAAACTATGAAATTAACACTTAGATAAACCTTGGTTTCAACCTCCAATATACCAAGGACTGTAATGTAGTAAGAAACACTAACATTCAACAACAACATATGAGAAGAAACACATTAACTAAGCCATCAACAACAGATAAATTTAAACAATAGACAAATTTACACATTTGGCACATAAAAATCAGGGAAATGCCCCTTGAAGAATACTCAAGAAAATATGCAATATTTAAGGAGAAAAAATTCTTATTTAGCTTTAGGGAAAATATCATAGTTACAACACCCTTTATAACAAGATTTAAACATGGTACTTATCTCTCTTCCAGTAAGAAACCCTCCTAGAAAACTAAAACAAAGTTCTTGGAAATTGTGCCATGGTTGTATGACCCAGTACAATCAGCAACAACACCAAAACAACCTAGGAAATCATGTCAGAAATGTACAATAATGTCATATCCCTTGTAGAAAAATATTAACTCAGCATAAATAGCTAGAAATTCAAGCCAACCAGCTGATAAAACAACCCTCGATTTATGTTCTCTTTCCATTGTTGTATGACCAATAATATTTGTTGTATGGACTCCTTCTATAGCTACAGTATGGAGAACAATAAATGTAGTCTTCTCTCCTTGGAGTGCATGCCTATCCCTCACCTAGGGATGCATGCCAACTCCCTCTACTTTTACTCTTTCCCTCCAAGAAAGAAATTTCTCTTGGGAAATGTGACTTTTCACTTCCCACTCTTCTCTCCTCAAAATGTGCTCCCCTCTCTCCCTCATGAGTTGCCTTTATCTAATTTCAAAGTGTAACTTCCCTAACCCTTGGTCTTCCAATGAGATTGATGGTCAAGATCTAATATTTCCCTCATGAGATCAACAGTTATGACTTAATCATTCGTTGAGGTCACTTAAGTCACTAAAGTGACCCTCAACCTCATAAAGTTACTTTTACACTTTAAAAATAAAAATCCCAACTTTATAAAATCACTTTATAAAGTTACTTTATAAAAACACATTATAAAGTCACTAGGGAGAAATGTGCTTGGTCACTTCTGCATGTTGGGCATCGCCAATGCAGAAATACCTCCGAGCTACCAAATATAACACTCCCTCTTAGTGAGAGAGGTACTTCTGGTATCACCACCAGAATCCGTCTCCAAATCCATCATCCCATCTGTTGTCGTAGCCCCTCCCTCTTTACTAGAAGCCTCTTCTCCCTCTAAACAAGAAGCCACTACTCCCACTGTACTAGAATCTTTTGTTGCTAAATTTGTTGATCCATGAACTGAAGACATGCTCCTAGGAGACTTCACTCTCCCCTGCGCATCCATCTGTGTCGACTCATGTCTATTGAGTCCTCTGAGAGTCTCGAAAGAGGACTGATTCCTCGGTATCAACTCTCTTTCCCATGCAACTTGCCCACTCTCTGACACATAATTTGAATCCAAAAATCAACTGGACCCCACCACAAGCTGTCCCGACAAACTATACAACCTCTCATACCTAACACCAAGCAAAATTGTTGTGTCTGGAGTAACCCCCTCTAGATATAAAAACACCTGACCCCAGTAGAATGCCACTCCAAATCCATCAACCATCAAATCTGACATGAAGAGTAAGTTAACTGTCATCTCCGGTATATACAATACCCTGAGAACCTCCATAAAACCTCTCGACTCTAGTTGGAAACTAACACTTCCAACCCCTTTTATTGCAAGTTGTGGGACAAAACCAACACCCACACAACAGTCTGAATTTGTTTCTGAAAGAATCAGGAACACTACCTCATCCTTATCATATGCTAGGAAGCTCCATTATCCACGAACCAAACTTTAATGTCCCCGAATGCAAGACCACCATTGCCTCAGGGACCAGTCATGACAAAAAATTCAATCTCATATTTCTCTGTGAACTCAGCAACCTTAGCAGATGTTGACACCTATGGTTCCAAATTCTTCTTTTTCTTGTTCAGACACTAACAATCATAGTGGATAGTCTTGTCATATGCAAATCATCTCACTTTTCTCATGTCTTTCTTTTTCTCATTGCTCTTTCCCACAAGAGAAACATTCTTCTCTTTTTCACCATCCAATGCCTTCTCCTGAGACCCCTCCCAGATCTCATCCTGTGTAAATTCATCCCACAATCTGCTCTAGTCAGGGAGCTTCTCTCTCCCCACCACGCACTTCATGAAAACCTCCCACTCCTTGGTGAAGCCTTTGAGGGATATATGCACCAACTCTGAGTATGGAATAACTTCTCCGACAACCACCAACTCATCCTTCACTTATGAAACCTAGGTGAGGTAGGAGGCCACACTCTCTCCCTTGGCCATCCTAGTATTATGGAGCTTGTCCCTAAGAGCCATTTTTTGGTTCTTGTTCTTTGCCTCATACAAACTCTTCAGTGGATCCCATATATATTTGAATACGTTCTTCTCAGCCAAATGTGGAATAAGGTGGTATCTGACTCCATCCAAAATGATTCTTTGAGTCTTGGCTTCCTTCAATTCACGAGCATCCATGGCTATGGGATTTGACGTAGGTAATGGCATGATGGTGTTCAAAAAGTACCATAACTTATTCTCCTTGAGAACACTTGTTATTCTCACCTTCCACTGTAGGTAGTTGGAGATCCCCTCCAACCTGTCTTCAAACTTGATGCGGGAAGTAATCTTTGTCCACATGACAAAGAACCTTATTTCCCCTTCTTGCAAGCAAATTCCCTAGAAAGTCACTTTTGTTCCAAGTTCCAAACTATCCACTAAACTTCAAAGAACCAACTTTGATACCATGTTTTAAAAATCTGAACTTAACACTTAGATAAATCTTGGTTTCAACCTCCAATATACGAAGGATTGTAATGTAGTAAGAAACACTAACATTCAACAATAGCATATGAGAATAAATACATTAAATAAGTGATCAACAACGGACTAAATATGAACAATAGACAAATTTACACATTGGCACATAAAAATCTAGGTAATGCCCCTTGAAGAATACTCAGGAAAAGATGATAGATTTTGAAGGAGAAAAACTTATTATTCAGCTTTAGGGAAAATATCAAAATTACAACAGCCTTTATAACAACATTTATACATAGTGCTCATCTCTCCTCCGACAAGAAACCATCCTAAAAAACTGAAACATAGTTCTATCTTGCAAATTGTGCCATGGTTGTACGACCTGTGTGGCCCAGTACAGTTAGCAACAACACCAAATCGACCTAGGAAATCATGCTAGAAATGTACATCATTGTCATATCTATTGCAGAACAGTCTTAACTCAAGAAAAACACCTAGAAATTTGAGCCAACCAGTTGATAAAACATCCCTCAATTTTTGTTCCCTTTCCTTTGTTGTACGACTAATAATATATTTTGTATGACCTCCTTCTATAGCTATAGTACGAACATCAATAAATGCAGTCTTCTCTCCTTGTAGTGTGTGCCTATCCCTCACCTAGGGATGTGTGCCAACTCCCTCTATTGATACTCTTACCCTCCATTGAGAAATAAATATCTCTTGGTAAATGTGACTCTTCACCTCCCACTCTTCTCTCCTAAACAATGTGCGCCCCTCTCTCCCTCATGAGCTGTCTTTATCTAATTTCAAAGTGTAACTTCCCTAACCCTTGGTCTTCCAATGAGATTGACGGTCAAGATCTAATCTTTCTCTCATGAGATCAACGGTCACAACTTAATCATTTGTTGAGGTAACTTAAGTCACTAAAGTGGTCTTCAACCTCATAAAGCCACTTTTACACTTTAAAAATAAAATACCAAACTTTATAAAATCACTTTATACAATTACTTTATAAAAACACATTATAAAGTCACTAGGGAGAAATGTACTCGGTCACTTCCACATGTTGGGAACCACCAATTCAAAAGTACCTCCGAGCTACCAAATCTAACACCACGCCGCTAAAAATATTAAATTTTCCTTCCAAAAAATTCAAAAAACAAAATATCAAGTTTTTTACATTGTTATTGTATTGTTAGATAAAGCCAATACAAAGGAAAGTACAAGTTTTTTTTATTAATTTTTAAATATATGCTTTGATCATTTGAAAAGGAAGCATAAATGTTATGGAATTTAAAGGCATAAAAATTAGGGGTAGTGTATATCTATCTCATCTTATGTTTGTAGATGATATTCTCCTTTTGTATGACGACTTGAGGAAGGATGCCATGAAGTTCAAAAATATCTTAAATCTATATTGCACTATAATAGGTATGCTTGTAATCATCTAGAAATCAACTAATATCCTACTCTAATATAAATGAGGATGATATAATATTTATTTCTCAATTTGATGTTGAAGAAGAGTTAAAATATCTAAACTTAAATATCAAGCCAAATAAATATCAAGTCAAATAACTATGGAAAAAGGGACTAGTAATGGCTCATATCCAAGATAGAAAAGAGACGGTGTGTAAGGTATAACAGATGGATTTCCTAAGAGGGTACACTTATATTAGTGAAATATATATTTGAGTCAATTATTGTGTATTGGATGTCGTTAATGTTTATTCCTGAAGGAGTCTTCGGAAAATATTAGGCAATTAAGTTATATATTCCTATGCTCTAGCTCAAAGGATAAAAAAAGAAGTTGCATTATTAAAATGGTAGGTTGTATCCATTCCAAAAGATATGGGAGGTTGACGGTTGAAGAACATCCTTTAATTCAATAAATCTTTGGATGCTAAGTGTGTTTGGAGATTAATTATGGCAAGGGCCTTTGGTGTAAAGTGATAACTCAAAAATATATCTCGCCAGATTCAATGGAAGAATGGCTCATGTCTTCAAACAAGAAATGGCATAATGCATAAATAATTTGGAAAGCAGTTAACCTAGAATTTTATTTAATATGACAATGGTTAGTTGGAGTATAGGGAACGAGATGAGAATTAGAATTGTCCTTGATTTTTGTGTTAGCACAAGTGAGGGTTACAAGTTGTCAGAAGGCTTGATGGAGGCTCTTCATAAGAAAGGCATATTCATTTTGAACTAGGTAACTTATCTAGAGATAACTACTATTTGGAAATAAGAATGCAAATAAGCTGACATAATTGGTTTGGAATGGAGAGAGGCTATAGAATGGGAAAATTATATCTCTACTCTCAAAACCAGTCATGTAAGAATTATGGCATCTTAAGATGAACTTTCCCGAGGAAGAAATATTGCAAGATGAAACTACATTCCCAAGTTAGGCTATCAAACTTTATGTGCATTAGAAGGAAGGGAGGGATCTGGTCTAGTGGTTGAAAAAATTATGGAAATTAAAATGTTGTATATTTATGTGGTTATCCATTAAAAATAAGGCACTTACATGGGAGAATTTACAAAATGGAGGATGAAAGGGATCAATTGGAGTGGGGTATANAGGGAGGGATCTGGTCTAGTGGTTGAAAAAATTATGGAAATTAAAATGTTGTATATTTATGTGGTTATCCATTAAAAATAAGGCACTTACATGGGAGAATTTACAAAATGGAGGATGAAAGGGATCAATTGGAGTGGGGTATAATATAAGAGGGTAATGAATTTATTGATCATGTTATTATGACATATGTTCATAGTGATGGTATGGAAAGAGATGAAGAGTCTAACAAGATTAAAGGAGGTATGGGGAGGCAATTCCATAGAGGAAGGGTTACACAAGTGTAACAAGTTTGCTAAAAAAATAAAAATCCTTGCCATTGATTACAACTTCAGGAATATGGATAAATCACAATTCTCAAATATTATAAGGTGGACAAAGTCATCTAATACAATGTGCATTTCAAAGTATGGCCATACTAAATGAATTCAATAAGGTTAAAAAATTCAAACTACAAAGGGAAATATCTGAGGAAAAAAAAGACAAGCTAGATTCATGGGCATATTTTAATGAGGCATGCCAAGGGGATCCCCCATTATGTGGTGAAAGAGGTGTGATACACCATAATGATCAGCAAGCTCGTTTGGGAAAGGGGACCAATAACCTTGAAGAGTTGATGTTTTTTAAATTAGTTTATTATTTTAATAAAACAAAGGTGTCCAAGGGGAGGCAAGTGTGTGTGTGTGTTGGNTAGAATATCGGGAAAGACACCAACAACAAAGCAGAGGCTTATGCTTTACTCAAAGGCCTCCAACTAGTAAAGACCCATCAAATTTCCAATCTGAATGTTATAGGCGACTCCAAGACAGTCATAAGGATGATGGTCTAGGGAACAAACCCAAACAATTTGAGCCTAAAAATAATAATTGATCGAATATGAGTCGAATTACAGTCCCTCAAGCCAACATTCTTTCACATTCTGAGGTAACAAAACACGACAGCAGATAAATTGGAAAATGAGGCCATTGGGAAACCTCCTGGAACCTTAGGCATGGAGGGTGTTGAAGCCTTATCCCCCTTAACCTAATGCATCACATGACCAGGAGCCAACATGCAAAGGTTAGGGGTTGTAATTATTGGAGCTCCAGTGCAAAAGAGGATAGGTGGATTAGGCACATGGACACCAGCGCAAAAGAGGACAGGTGGATCAAGCACGTGGAGCAGGCTAACGACAATAGGGAATGGTGGAGCAGACGGGTGGAAAGTGTGATTTTGACGTATGACCGGCCAAGTACATCTGCAGTTAACACCTTAGGTGACAAATTCATCATGGTTTCAGGTGGCTAGTTATTTCGTCGATTCAAGATCGTGGGAACACAATGAATGAAGGCTCTGAGACAGATGGATCATGTGTTCAACATCACAAACTCACAGGTAATTTTTCAAGGTGATGTTAGGATCATACCCAAGCCCGCGAACATGAAGGCCTCAAGTACATCGCACCAAGTAGATTATGTGACCTTTCTGTTTGGAAAAAATTCAACATTGTTCGTTACATGGGGGAATTTCAGCCAGTACTCATCCTTGGAGGAGAAAAGTCTATTTGTGGATTTGCTAAGCCATTTTCGACCAATGCTCTTCCTATAAAAACTAAGCGTTCTAGATACCAAAAATGGTAGAGAAGGTTATGATACAAGATGATAAACGAGGCTAGTCCTCCTTGCTTGGTATCGTGTAAACCATTCCCAGGATCATGTGGGAAGAGGAGAGTAACCTATGTCCGTATTGTGGCTGAGCGAGAAGAAAAGGTTGTGTTTCAAATCATCGTGGTATAGCTCAGGGGTGGCTAGTGGTAAATCCATTTGGAGTGACTGAGCCTACAGTTGGGTGGAAACGGGAACCCCTTCCAGTAGTCGCTTCACATTGTCTAATTCTAATAAGTCTTTTCTCGACCTTAATTTTTGAGTTAGAATGATGAATGATTTCTTGTTTTTTCATGCATCTATACATATATATGCATGTATGAACATCTATGTGTGAAATGGCTATGTTATGCATATGCTCCCATCTCCTTGGGAACTTACACTTCCCACTGATAAACTGTATGCCCAGCTTCACACCGGAGGGCTTCCTAGACATAATTCGTAAAATGGTAGAGATAGGAAATATCGTGTAGACCTGAAACCACTCATCTGAAAAGAATACTTTCACCTGACCCCCTTGCCATGTGAATTTCCAGACCCAAATCCCTAACCCATTCAGGGTGAGAACTCAGGAAAATAGTGATAGGAAAATATCAAAAGGGAAATATTTTTCTTGTTCGAAGGGCGGATGGAGGAGATACGTATGGAATGAGCCAAGGGCTGTCATGATCTTTGGCTATGGGAAAGAGCGCAGGAGTTAGCCCCTCTAGCCCCTCTGATCTACGAGTCCTAAGTTCATGTATCGAGAAGATTATGGGTTGGTGCGACCAAAACCTCTGAAACCTGAAGTTGCAAAGTAACGTGGACCATTGATCTATGGATCCTTCAGAACCCACCTCAACTGTTGTATCTGCAAGTTCAAAGTTCACACACAGGAAGAGAATAGATCCCATTCGTTGGATCTATGTGCAGAGGACCATAGTTGTGAGATCCAGAGGAAAGTGCATGACGTATAACCCTTTGAAAGTGCATAGGAGAGTGGACTTTTGCAAAGTCCCGAAGTTTTGAAGTTAATTAGAATCGTCCATCGTCAGAGAACAGGTGGCAACAGATCCAGGAGTTCGAGGATTCAGACCTCGGAATATTTTCAAGGAGCAGAGGTGAATACCCGAGGAGCTGGGAGCCGTAGCAATCCTAGTCGTCTGTCGATAAGGGATACGTGGCGAGAGATCAACATTTCAATGACTCATAACTCGGGAAGTCAAAGATAGGAGTTGTGAGAACTCGCGAAGTCCGAGTTCATGATTTTATCACAACCGTTGATCAAAGGGAGGGCATGGACCATTGATTTTCTAAGGAGATATCGAGGATCAGGAGAAGGGAGGTGAGCGGCCCTCCAACTTCACAAAACACGAAGTCCCGATTCGCGAAGAGTTGATCTAAGCCGTTGGGTTGTGGGTTATTGTGAATCATTGATCTGACATCAGGAGTTCGGATTTTGGAGTTCTGAGGAAAGGAGATGGACTAATTTCCAGCTTCGCAATATGCGAAGTCCCGAAGTGCTTGAGGGTTGGGCCCCGAGTCATAATGGGGGGTCCCATGGATAGAGATTAAGGAATGGAGCTAGCATTGGGCTAGGCTCTTAGTTAGGGAGTTCATGAGTCGGGTGAGTCAAGGTTGGCTCATACGTGAATACCTGACAAAAGAAGTCATGAAGCACCTTTAAGTTAGGCTTGTGGTGACGGGTAGTGGTCATGTGGAGGAGGCTTGCACCTAGTGCTTGATCGTGTGGGAGAACAAAAATGAAAATTTAGAGGCTTTACACTATAGTAGCTCCTTCAAAGGGGTGGGTGTGTTACAAATTGGTATTAGAGCATGGTTACAACACTTGGCCTATTTGGGCCCATGGATGAGTTGCATAAATACCACATTAAGGGGTTTAAAGGGCAATATCCTACCTTACTCCCTCCCTAAAAATTTTGGTTAAGCCCTTATTATAGAAAAGAATGACAACTTACTGTTGTGTGTGCATGTATTTAAGAAAATTGAATTATGTGTTGGTTATGAACTAATATAGTGTTAGCTAACAACAATTGTTTTTTTTTCACTCAAGTGGTCGATCAACCGTGGGAAACTGCAATCATATAGAATGGTTACATGCCATGAAGTGAGGGATGGCTCCCACAATAGAGACAAAGAGTCTGAGGAGAGCAGGGCGGTAGAGACCCCTCCAGATCTAGCTGAGACTGTGAGGAGTCTCATGGCTGAATTACAGAGCTGCAAAGATGACAACGAAAGATTGATAAAAGAGAAAGAGAAGCAAATGAAAATTAATGCAGTCTTGCTGCAGAGTTTATCCAACATACAAAGAAAATTGCAGCATGGACCTGACACCAGTCACGTGGACCGACGACAAACAAAGAGGAGTCGAATTCCACCTGAGATACAGAAATGTGGCCCTTTAAGTGGCCGCACTGCGAGGAGTACCCCCGAGAAAGGTCCAACCTGGAGATGGGGGACAAGCGTCAGACGAATCCTCTAGAAAGGAAATTGGTGACTCAGAGGGATCTTCTAGTAGTAGAATCAGTTCACATTCTCAAAGAAAATGGAAGAAATGAAAGAATTCCAAAATTCATAGTCTCTAAGAATTCAGGAAGGCCAAACCACCCTCTTTCGACGATGAGATTAAGAAAGGAGAGGAGGCAAAGGCCTGGCTACTTGGACTAAAAAAATATTTCAGAGTCCATGACTACTCTAAAAACTTCAAGGCCCGAGTAGCCACTTTCAACCTGAATGGAAAGGCTTCCATTTGGTGGGAAGACCTTAAGAATGTGAAAGGGATTCATGAAGAGGACCTATCTTGGGAACAGTTTGAGAGATACTTCAGGAAGAAGTATCTGTCAGAAAAATATTTTGACGAGAAGACTAAAGAGTTCTATGAACTCAATCTCGGGCAACTCACTATAGAGGAATATTTCAACAAATTCCTTGAGTTGTTGAGGTATGTACCCTACATAAAAACGGAAAAGGCAAAGGTGCAGTGATTTATCAGTGGGCTACCTAAGGAATATCAGGACAAAACTAATTTTGACAAGCCAAAGACCCTAGAAGACACTATCTGAAAGGCAAGATATTGTTATGAACATCTTGGGCTTCAAAAAGAACCTCACGAAGGCTAGAAGCAGAAGAATAGTTCGGGGTTCCATAAAAAAGGGGTTTAAACCCCCAAGATTTAAAAACTATAATAAGGATTCAAGGATGATCTTTCCTACCCGAAGTGTACGCCAACATAATTTCCCCTCCTAGAGCAGAAATAAACCTTTTGGATCAACCCCAGGAAAGACTAGTAACCCAAAGAAAGAACCCTTGAAATGTTGGGGTTGTGGAGAAGAACATCTACTGAGGCACTATCCACATAGACAAAAGAACAGTAGGAGAATTTACAACATCCAAGAAGCTACCACCGTCAATGATGTGTCTAGGAGTATGCCATGAATTTATGTAGCCATGGATAGTAAACAAACCAACCACCAAGCTTCAGTGGTGGAGATGGAAGGTATGATCGCCAACCATCTAGTATCTATTTTAATTGAACCTGGTTCAAATTTGAGTTATGTGGCCTCTCAAGCTATTGATAAGTGTAAATTACAACCACATAAACATACTAAGCCATGGTTGGTATAGTTAGCCATTGAAACCAAAATAAAAATAGTGGAGGTCGTACCAGATTGCCAATTCACTATGGATGGATTGCCCACTCTAGCTAACCTTAACATACTTCCCCTAGGATTGTATGACTTGTTGATTGGTATGGACTGGCTAGCTGCATATAAAACTAAGCTGGATTGTTACCACAAAATCTTAGAATGTGAAAATGAATAAGGGAGAAAGATAACCCTCCAAGGGATTCAGAAGCCTGTCTCAGTGAGACGAATATAAACCCTTCAAATGAAAAAGTATTGCAGAAAGGGATGTCCTCTATATGCAATATAGGTGTTGGAATTTGTTGAGGATGATAGACCAAGCCTAGAATACCACCCCATACTAAGAGAGTATAGAGATGTGTTTCCAAAAGAGGTATCGGGTCTACCTCCGAGAAGGGACATTGACTTCTCGATGGAACTTGCACCTGGAGCGGTACCAGTATCTAGGACCCCCTATAGGATGAGTACACCTGAGCTAGTTGAAATCAAACTACAACTAAAGGAAATGATGGACAAAGGCTACATCTGGCCTAGCGTGTCTCCATGGGGAGCACCAGTCCTATTTGTGAAGAAGAAATATGGTACATTTCGACTGTGCATAGATTATAGACAACTCAATAAGGTAACCATAAAGCACAAATATCCCTTCCCCAGAATCAATGACTTGTTCAATCAATTGGGGGGTGCTACCATTTTCTCAAAGATTGACTTTAGATTTGCATACCATCAAGTCCGAATCAAGGATGAATACATCCACAAAACCGCCTTCAGGACAAGATATGGTCACTACGAATTTGTGGTAGTACCATTTGGATTGACCAATGCCCCTACCACCTATATGTGCTTGATGAAAAATGTACTCAACAAATTCCTAGACAAGTTTGTATTGGTTTTTGTTGACAATATCTTAATCTACTCCAAGAATAGAGAGGAACATGAGGAACATCTTAGACTTGTACTTCAAGTACTAAGAGAACATCACCTCTACGCCAAATTTAGCAAGTGTGACTTTTTCCAGAAGCAAATACATTACTTGGGCCATGTCATATCCGAAGAAGGGGTAGCAGTAGACCCTGACAAGATCAGATCCATCATGGAATGGCCTACCCCAAAAGATGTTTTGGATATCATATCCTTTATGGGTTTAGCAGGATACTATAAGAGGTTTATAAAAGGGTTTTCCAAGATTGGTTGTCCAATCACTACCCTCCAGAGGAAGGGGGTTAAATTCATTTGGACACTGGAATGTGAAGAAAGGTTTCAGTCACTAAAACACCTTCTGACCCATGCACCCATGTTGAATATCGTCACTCCCGATAATGACTTCCTCATGTGCACAGATGCCTGCAAGGAAGGACTTGGAGGAGTCCTTATGCAATAAGGAAGCGTAGTTTGTTATGAATCTTGGAAATTGAATGAACATGAAGTCAACTATGTGACCCATGATCTAGAGTTGGTCGCCATAGTGCATGCTTTGAAAATGTGGAGGCATTACCTCCTGGGTAGGAAATTTGTACTTATGACAGACCAGCGTGGATTGTGACACATGTTTGATCAACCAAAACTCAATGCTAGACAAGCTAGGTGGATGGCCCTCCTTGGTGAGTTTGATTTCAAAATCAAACATATCAAAGAAAAGGAAAATAAGGTGGTTGGTTCCCTTAGTAGAAGTATGAAAACAATTCACCTCACAGCAGTGAGCACCTGCTAGACGAATTTCAGGGAAAGAGCCAGGAATGCACAAGAAACAGACGCATTCTTCCAGACTGTGACCTCGTACCTAGAGGAAGAACCCATAGGGCTAAAGTATGAAGGCTACCAGATGCTAGATGGAGGTCTACTGACTTACCGAAACATGCTATATATTCCAAGTTGTGACAACTTGAAGTGGTTCATAATGGACGAATTGCGCAAGAGACCATACACCGGCCATCCGGGCTATCAAAAGATGGTCACAACCACCAGGAAACAATTCTATTGGGCTAGATTGAAGAAAGACATAGCTAAGTATTCAGCTAAATGTCGAGAATGCCAGCAAGTTAAAGTAGAACACTGACACCCAACAATATTATTACAACCTATACCAATCCCAGAATGGAAATGGGAGACCATCTCCATGGATTTCATCATCGGATTACCAACATCGGCCAAGCATAATGATTCCATCATGGTAGTGGTGGATAAATTAAGCAATTCCACTCATTTTATTTCCTTCAAATCAACTTGCAATACAATAGATATAGCCAACATATTCATGAAGGAGATATTCAGACTACATGGCATGCCTAAGGAGATTGTGTCTGTCAAAGACACAACATTTACATCAAGCTTTTGGAAATCCTTGATGGCTGGCTTGGAGACCAAATTATTGTTTAGCACTGCCTATCATCCTCAAACCGATGGACAGACAGAAAGAGTCAACCAAATATTAGAAGACATGTTGAGGATGCATGTAATGCATCAACCTAAAAGGTGGGAAGATTACCTATCACTGGTGGAATTTTCCTACAACAATGGATACCAAGAACCACTAAAGATGATCCCTTTCGAAGTCTTCTATGGTAGGTCATGCAACACTCCAGTCAGTTGGAGTAATCTCATGAACAGAATTACGATTGGACCTGACATGTTGAAAGAAATGGAACAACAAGTGATTCAAATAAAGAAAAAATATGAAAATCGCCCAGAATAGACAGAAAAGTTATGCCGACAAAAAGACAACCCCCAGAGAATTCAAGACAGGATACCACGTTTATCTCAGAGTTAGGCCCAGGAAGAGTTCCCTGAGGATGGGATATTTTTCCAAGTTGGCACCCCGGTATTGTGGACCTTTTCAATTTTTAGATAGAGTAGGACATGTAACCTATAGACTATCACTTCCTCCCATAATAAAAGCACATCATGTTTTCCATGTTTCATTGTTGAAGAAATATGTACATGATTCTAATCATGTAATTGACTAGTCTGTGATCCAAGTGGAACCAGAGGGAGAATTCCTGCCAGAACCTCAATGCATACTAGACATGAAGGAAACCCCACTCAGGAACTGAACCATTGAACAGGTCAAGGTGCAGTGGAAACACTTTGGCTCAGATGAGGCCACATGGGAAATGGAGGATGCCATGAGACAGGCATACCCATTTTTGTTCACTTATGTACATACAGGACATGTCAATAGATAGAACATCGAGGATGATGTTCCTTTAAGGGGGAGGGAATTGTGACACCATGTTTCCCCTAGTTTTTAAATATAACTATAAATGGCCAAAAGACTATGGCAAAATTTATATGTGTGAATATTGATTTGATGGACCTTTCTTTGAAAGGTAAACGAATGTGAACCTAATTATTTACTAAGAAAATGGACAAGTGTTGCATGAATGATGAAAGGGGGGGGTGTACATAGAAAGACCATGAATGTTATACGGAGAGAGGGTGAAGGGGACCAGGAATGGTTGCATTAACCTTCACCAAACCAATGCTTACTGGATTTAATTGCTAAAGACCAGAACCGTCCTCTAACCCATAAATGAACTACAGTCAGGTTGGTGGGTGGGAAGACCTCCTCAGGAGCTAATTAGGGATGGGGTGTGTAAGCACTCATCCCCAAGGCTTCCCGACTTGACCACTGACTGGGAATTCGGGCCACATGTGACCCTGCT